>JASDQU010503399.1:18357-44091 GCA_032191745.1 Picea mariana | reverse complement strand
GTTCAAAGGCTGAGGAAGGATCAAAGGAGCGTATCTAGCAGCGACTATGGCATCCATTCTATTTGGAGGGGGATTAACACCAGCCATGGGGATATTAAACAGAGGAGAACTCGGAGGAGAGGGAGTGTGAACGGGTGAACTAGGAACAGAGGTGTTCACAGGAGGGAACGGGGAAGACAGAGAGAGGTCTAAAGGACCCGGATGTGTGAGTGTTTTTCTCTGTGCAGCAGTAGTAATCAAAGGAGGAGTGGTGAAACCTCCAGAGAGGGGAGTGACAAGGATCTCTCCTTCCGACACTAGACCAGGAGGAGAAAACTCAGCAGGAACACTCCCAAAGTTCAGAAAATGGGAAACTTCTGAGGAAGGACGATTAGGAAACCAAGAATCTGAAAATGGAGTTTTTACAGAAGGGGAAGGTGTGTTACCTTTTTCATCAACAGAAACTTCTTTCGCTGCTCTCTTTCCCTTTCTGCGCACAACTTCCAAGTCCTCGTCTGGAGTGGCTAGAGGCAACTGTGGGTTAGACCTCGTGTGTCTACCTCTCGAAGCCACAACTGATAGAACAGGTTCTCCCCAGCAGAGTCGTCACAGTGGAGTCGCCAGGTGCACAGCAACAATCTTCAAGTTCTGAAATCTGATGCACCTTCAGAAATCAGCTAGTCGTTGTCGTTCTACCCAGGGAAAATCTTCAACTTCGTCCCCGGCAACGGCGCCAGAAATGTTGGCGTCTCGGAAGTCACTCCTGGATTGCTAGCAGGAGCAAAGCCCGAAGCCCATCAGATTTAATGTCACGGTTTGATTTAAAGGGTGATCAAACGGAAGGAAACTCAGAACTATATCGTATCAACTCAGAAAACAGACCAGGCATGCATGAACGAGTGAGGTCTTGTATAAACTCCAAACAGTAAGTCGTAATAAAGGTGAGCAGGTGGAAGATTTACGCAAGAAGAGCGCAATGATCTATTACAGACATCCGGTATGCAACAGATTAAAGAAGAAATGTATCCGAAAGCAAAATCCTTTTACTTTCAAATACAGAAAACCAGAGGGCACGACAACGCCACAACAAATCCTTTATTGTAACAAGCTGCACTACTGTGAATCCTCCAGTAAAAGATGAAACAAAGACGTAAAAGAAAGAGAACTGTTTGTTATAAACCAAGAAATCTCAAACACAGAGGCATAACCAGGAAACTAGAGTATTTGCTGAAACTTTACAGTCGGGAGCTTAGCTCTACCATCGATAGCTACAAAAATGGCGAAAACGCCTACATATACTCAAACTAACAACAACGGTGGAACCAAGAAAGTGCATTGAAGGATTTGCGTCTGCATGGCTTTTGACAACACAGAATTGTGATCTCTGAATGATCGTGCAACTTATGGCAGACGCAATCAGTCTTCTGACAATTCATTCGGCGAATCGACGTGCTTTGAATTCGCTATAGGACGTCCCCATTATGGTGGAGACGATGTCTAACCACCGCCAACTGCTTCAATAACTGCTTCTTGGGATTGGAGACGGTTCGGCCAACTCAGCATCTTGGGCCGGGGAAGACTTCTCGAGCTTCCATCTGGAACAACTGACAGGCTTGAAGGACGGTCATGGGATATGGTGGGAGCAATGGCACTGAGGAGTACGTGGAAGAAGTGGAAAAGGGCGAGAGTGATAACAGAGAGGGGTGCCAACAGGCCATGTAGAAAGGCGTCCGAGATGGAACTACCCCTAGGCGGGAAGCTGATGTGGAAAGAAGAGGATGCGTGGGTGGCGGACAGAAGGGGAGGCCACGCGGGCCAGAGAGGAGGAATGGATAAGTGACACATGGCGATAGAGGATAGCGGGTAGAGGGTGAGCGAAGTGACAGGAGAATGTCCCACCATGGATAAATATAGGGCAGCTGAGAAAAGCGTGGCTGCACGAGCACCGTTGATCCGGGCGCTGCGATCGTGGCCGTCGGAGAGATGCATCAACAATTCCGGACCCCCCCCTTAGCTTAAAGGGAGACAGGCGGGGGGGGTCCGGAATGACCTTTTTCGCCGTTGATCCGGGCGCGCTCATCTGGGCCGTCGAAGAGATGCACCCCCGATTCCGGACCCCCCCCCCTTCGCTTAAAGGTCGGAAGGCAAGGGGGCTCCGGAATTTGCTGTGCGCCGTTGATCCGAGCGCGCTTTTCTAGACCGCCCGATCCTGCTCGTTGTTTACCGCGGGCGCATTGTAGCCTAAAACCTTGGACAAGTGGGTTTTAACCCATTCATTTGATTTCTGACCCCCCTAGCAAGAAATATCGCTAATAGGTAGTCCATCTCATTGTCTGATTAAGTCATGAATTTTGATCATGTTGAAGCCTCCAAATGGAGTGGGACCGTCCAGTCGATGGGAGATCAAATCTTGATCGTTCAATCTGCTAGTAGAGTTATTGGAAGGGCTTCGACGAAGTTTAACTCAGGGAGAAATCAAAGATTGAAAAGGGAGAATAGTCGAAGGCCAAAGTATGAAGGACTTGGTCCCAACGTCGGTCTCATGATAAGGTAAAGGGGTCAATTAGAGGCGTGGAGGGCCTAGAAGTGACCAAGCCCTCGGACATTGTGCACGAACAAGATCCTATGTAGAATAATACAAAGGAAGGTGCTAAAGAGCGAATAAGCCCATGGTCTTGATCCATGGTCACGAGCCATGGTCACATGGAAAGTGGTTTGAAGGAAGCACCTATCCAGAATTTGAATTCTTTACCAGCTAAAGGATAACATGGAAGTGTTATAATATGGAGAATGATAATATATTCTTCATTAATTGAGAAGAAAAAGGACTTGTAGCATTGTTTGGGATTTTTTTTTAATATGCATAATTCTAAAAAAATGGTGGCTTGCAAATTTTGTAGAATTAGGGGGTGTAAACATATCGATTCAATATAAAAATGCATATTCAAGAAATGGAAGAAGGAGAGGGATATTTCAACCATGATAAAGAGGCCAAAGGTTAGAATATCAGTGTTGGTAATGCAAGGACAGAATCCAACGGACACCGGGACATAGGGGAGAAAGAAACATTGATAGAGAATGTGAGAAGCCTGAAAATAGAAGTGCAGAGATACAAAGAAGACAATGAGAGACTGATAAGAGAAAAAAATAAAATAAATGCTCAAGTTATGCAAAGCTTAAATAAGTTGTAGAGGAAAACAAAGAATGGATCAAACTGAAAACATGAGGAAGAGGGAAGATGTCATGAAAGAAGAGATGACTACAGAAGAATTGGTTATTCAAGAAGTGCTAGCAAAACTCATAGGCATCACTCAACTTCCTATTCAATAAGGAAATTTTATGCATCTGAAGATTCCATAAGTATCCCAAAGGCGTCTCATGTTAGGCACCAAAGAACAAGACATGACTTGGACGATTTGCAAGGAGAGACGAGGAAGCTTAAGACACCATCCTTTGATGGTGAAAGAGAAAGGGAAGACGATGTTGAGGCATGGTTTCTTGGAATCAGGAGGTATTTTTGATTGCATAAATATTCATCAAACCTAGAAGCCAAAATTTCCACATACCATTTACTTGGGAAAGTTGCTATGTGGTGGGATCAGCTGAAGAAAGTTGAGCACATTAATGAGAATTGGATCACTTGGAAGAAGTTCAAGAAATATTTTCAGAAGTAGTAACTTTCAAAGCACTTCTATGACAAGAATATGCAGGGGTTATTTGAACTTAGACTGGGAAGCATGACCATGGTAGAGTATGAAAAGAAGTTCGTAGGGTTGCTAAAGTATGTGGCGTTTATAAAAGATGAGAAGGTGAAAGTACATAGGTTTTTAAGTGGATTTCCATCCTTTTATAAAGATAAGATTCAATATGATGAACCCAAAACTTTGACTGAGATCATCAGGGTGGATAAGTACCTGTTTGATCAAGGAAAAGGCAGAGAGTCCATGCAGAAATCTTGGAAGGATAAGAAGAAGGAGAAATCTAATAAGAGGAGGAAGGGATTCAAACATCCTTTCAATATAAATAGCCCTAGTAAAAATCATCAAGACCAGTATGCTAAGGATGAATCCAAGAGAGAATACTCCTTGGGAAAAAGGGGAAKACCACCAATCCAATGTTAGGGATGCAAAGAAGATCACATGTACAAGGATTTCCCTCACAAAAAGGACAAGGTGAAGACCATGCACAACATMCAAGAGGCTACAACAGTAGAATACATGGGAAGAATTTATGCAGCCTTAGATGATCGACAAGCAGAGTACCAATCCAATATGATCGAGGTGGAAGGTAAGATCATTAATCAACATTTTTCTATTTTAATTGATTCAAGAGTAAGTCATTGTTACATTGATCCTAAAATAGTGGATAGATTTCGTTTGCAAAAAAGTAAGCTTGAAAAATCAGGTCGCCAGGTCATATTTTAGGTTTTATTGTATCGACAATAGGGATCATGGTCGATCCTCTCAAGGTTGAGGTGATAGTTCAATTTCCTTCCCCATGCACGATACCCCACATTCAGAGCTTACATGGGAAAGCGAATTTTCTTCGGCGTTTTGTTTTGAATTATGCCGAGATCACTAAAGGTTTTATGCGTCTTTTGAAAAAAGGGGTCCCATTTTGTTGGGATGAAGCTGCTCAATGCTCCTTTGAAGTGTTGAAACATGCCCTGACGTCTACCCCTCTGCTCTGACCTCCCAATTATAACATATATTTCTTGTTGCATTTGGCTGTTGCGGATTCAACCATTGACATGGTCTTGGTTCAAGAAGATGATATGCTCGAAGAGCACATTATATATTATGTTGATAAACTTTCTTTGGAAGTTTTCCATGCTATCCAATGGTTTCATCACTACATTTTTCTTCGCAAGACCACTATCATCAGCATCATCAACCCTTTCCAATATGTGTTAACACGATGGGTCATCGACGAAAATATTAGTAGATGGATAGTCATATTACATGAGTTTGACTTGGATTTTGTTTCTATGAAATCCAAAAAGTCATTGGTCTTTGCCGAACTCATTTCAGAACTTCTGGTCGAGTCTAGTGATATCATGCCCAAAGAATCGCATGTTAATGGAGATATTTTTCTAATTGCATCTTCACACCCTTGGTATGGGGATATACTTGTGTATCTCTAGACTTTGAAGTGCCCCACTTCTGCTTCTCGTGATGAGCGTCAATGGATTTGACATCAGGCATGTAACTATCTCATATAGGATGACATGTTGTATTGTCGAGGTGTACAATGCATTCTTTGATGATGTCTTACCCAAAAAGAAGCATAGCTCATTCTGAACAACTGTCACACTGGAGCATGTGGCGGTCATTTATCTTGGTTGGAAACAAACCAAAATATTCTATGTGCAGGTTACTTCTGGCCCTGGTTAATCAAAGATTGTGTAGAAGTGGTGAAGAAGTGCCACCCGTGCCAGATCTTCTATCAGAAGATGCATGAACATTCTGCTCCTATGTTTCCAGTCATTGTTGTTGGTCCTTTCACCAAGATGGGGATTGATTTTACTACATGTCACCCGACTTCAAACAAGGAGCACTGTTACATCATCATAGCAATAGACTACTTCACGAAGTGGGTTGAAGATATGCCAACGTTTAGCAATGATGGCGAAACAAGGACTCTTTTCATCTTTAATCAGATAGTAGCAAGGTTTGGTATCCCGAAGGAGATTGTCACTGACCATGGAAGTCACTTCCAAAACAAAATGATGACTGAATTAACGTCAAATCTCAGGTTCAAACAAGAACATTTGTCACCCTATTACCCGCAAGAGAATGGTCAGGTTGAAGCTGTGAATAAGTCTCTCAAGACTATTCTTCAGTGGATGATCAATTATGACAAGTTGAATTGGCATTTGATGTTGTATTCAACATTGTGGGCCTACCGAATGTCTGTGAAGACTGCCACTAGTTTTTCACGGGCTGGAAGCAGTCTTACCTATTGAGTGTTATATTCCTTCTTTAAAGCTGGTAGTGGAATTACTACCGAACACTTCACCGCTTGAGGAACGCCTTCTATATTTTGAGCAGCTCGATGAGCAACGTCGTGATGTAGCCTTAGCCAACGAGTCTCATAAGCAATGAGTCAAGTGTCAGTATGATTGGTCCGTTCATCCTCGGATTTTCTTTGAAGGTGATCTTGTCCTAGTTAATGATCAACTCAAGGATCCCCTGGGGGTAGCCAAGTTCAAACCCATGTGGTTCAGATCGTTCATTGTGAAAGAGGTGTTGGATAAGGGAGCTTACCGTCTGGTTTATTTTGAGGGAAATTCCTTGGTGGAGCCTAGAAATGGGCTCTACCTTAAGAAGTACTAATCTTGGGTTGGTCACCTGGGTGAATTCTTGTATATATGTATATCCTCTTATACATTTTTTGTCTTTTTTTGCTGGACGTGTAGTTATTTATGTCTTATTTTTCATTGTGGCATATGTCAAGTGAATTGGAGGTTTATTTTGGGTTTGCGAATGGCACCAACCGACATAATTAGAGGCTTGCTTCCACATCTTGGGTGATTTTCACACCTAGAAGCCAATTGCTATCTTCCGGAGGTATTTGTCTAGGCAACGCTACAAACAATGTTTTTGAATACAATGCAGTGATAGAATTGCTTCGTGACGCTTTGTCACATGGAATTTCTCGCCTCCAGGTCTACCTAGATGCTCAACTGGTTGTGTCCCAATTAAATGGGGTTTACCACGTTTATGATCCCACTATGCACCAACGATTCCTTAGGGTACATCTCTTAGAACGATCTTTTGATAACATTACATATATCCATGTTCATAGGAGATTTAATCATCTAATAGATACTCTAGATAATCAAGTTTTAGATTGGCATGTTGCTCACATATGAAAAAAAAATCACACACATACACATGTAAATACATTTGTAAAAATGTCATTCATAAGACAAGAAATATGTATATATATATATATATATATATATATATATATATTTGTGTCCACAAAATAGTGTTATGAGTACATAGGTGGGCATGAAAGCCTCAAAAGTCATCAGTCTACATTGTTGGGTTTATGCCCTTAAAAAATACATATAGTGCAAAAAATTCCCTCGACACATCAATGATCCAATACTATCTAAGGACGAGGCCTATTGGCCCTACTATATGAACAATGATGTTTTCCAGATGCCAGAACAACTGAACCCAAGTCCGAGGCACCCCTACTACATGTGRATGCATAGTCGGGGGGAGATCCTCGATCTCGACCATAGGAATGACACGAGTGAGCGTAGTGAGGTTGTGCTCCACTCGTCACAAGACTCTATCAGCCTCTCTGGTTGGGGGTCCTCCTACATCTACTGGTCCTCCTGTCACTRCTAGTCCTACCTCAGGTCAAGGACATTGTCGAGTCTCGGTRAAGTATGTTGGTCGAACATGCCCCACATCTGTACATAACAAATACACGAGTCAGTACTCTATACACACATAACAATGATATATATGAAAATTAAAAATTAAATAAACTTTAAAATATATGTTACCTATCTCGCCTTGCTCCTCGCTAGGAGGAACATGCATGTTTGGGTCTCTGGTGAAGTTGATCCCTGCATATGGGTAATCCTTGATCACTAGGATCTGACGTGCCCACCAGTCAAAAAATTGTTTTCGAAGGCCTCTATAGTCCTTCCTCCACCCTTTCTAGAAAGAAAAACTTCCCACCTTCTCACTGTTGGGAAGGAGGATACATGCCCCCGTACTGTCTCTCTGGGACTAAGACTGGGCACCCTCTCAAAGAAAAAGGAGAAAAATATAGTACCAAACCCAAAGTTCTTGTTGGTACGCCGTCGACACTCTGTAAGTTTTCTCTTCATGCATATAAGCATGGTAGTACTCTAGTAAAAATGGTGGCCTCCAAGCACTGAATGACACAATGCATATGTTCCCGGGAGGCTTTATGAAGGGTTGCATATATAGTAATCCACCCAATCAAAAGTAAGATCACACGTAAAGAAAGGCTGGTGATCTTGTGGATTGGCACCTGAGAACCTACCTTCTCAATGACAGACTCATAATACATCTGAATTTAGTCCTCGATGTTGAACGACCTTGGAGGAAAGGTCCTCAAGTTGAATGGTTCCCCTCTTCTCGAGAGGCCAGTCAAAAAATAGATATCCTTTGTGGTTGGGGTCAATGATTTACCCTCTAGCATGAATGACTCAACATCAGGATGCCAATACTCCACAAGATCATTGAGCATCCTCGATTTTGACCTCATAAATGGACACTATAAAAACTTTCATAACTTGCATTATTTTAGTGCAATGATGGCTACAGGGTCCTCCTCAACCAAGACATCAATCTCCTCAGGCTCTGTCTCTCTCCAGTGAACATACATCTTGTTACATGGAAACAATAGAGAGGAGTCAGTGCTTGCTTTTTATTTTTTCAAAGTATAAGAGGGTGTATGCAGGCTTCGTTTTACACATTCGCGTATGTACACGGGTTGTTTAGTATTCTTCCTGAGTACATATGTGGGATGGCCTTGGACAACCCGCGTACACACATGGATGCTCTTTTTACAAGAGCACACCCTCTCCAAACAAAAAAATAAAACTTCAAGGAAGGATTGAATTGCAAGTGTGGGTGTTTTGTACTTACTTGGTCCAAACATAAGTTCGTTTTGTCCACTGAAGCTCCCAGAATCCACTCTTTTAGCAAAGGGTTTTTTTCACCTTTTGGTTGATTTTCAAATGGAAATGGTAAAAATGAGCTGTCCACTCCTATTTATAGACTTTTTTGGCCCTTTTTTCCCCTCTTTGGCCCCCTTTGTCTTTTTTCCTGGCTTGGTGATCACTTGTTTTCACTTTTGAGTTTGGTCGTTCCAGTACTCTTTTTCTTTCGGTTTGGTGATTTTTTGGGATTGGTCACATTTTTTGGTATCCTTTGGTAAAAGTCATTTTTTCCAAATTTTTGCATATATCCTTTGGTATCCCATAGGATCAACCCCACCGAAGTGCAACACAGAACCTTCATTACTGCTTTAGAAGTGTCGTAATTAGGTGGTAGAGCCTACCTTTACATGGATGCCCTAGGTAGATCCTTTGTTGCATTTTTGGCRTCCATGCTGTCAATGATGACTATAGGCTTGGGAGTCCTTGTTAGTCCTGTCATGATTACATAATGAAGCCTCATCCTTTTGTTCATCATCATCCTAGGCCTTACCCTTGGGACTCCCTAATGAGCATGCTTTGTTGTCTTTCAAGCTCGCTTTGAAATTCGAAAGAAACATCCAACGAGGCTGTATTTATTATTTTCGATATCGTCTAGATTACTTGAGAAAAGTATCCCCCTGGAGTCTTCTTTAATCCCTTTTCAGACTCTCTAAAAACGAAAATATTGTTGAGTGATCTTGTTTCCCTTCACGCTCATCAAACTCAAATTTGAAGGAACACATGTCTGGCGATAGTTTACCCCTTTTTCGGTCCGGATGGATAATTTTACGAATAAAGGTATGCTATAGGAAATTCGATTCGTTAGAAGAGTATTGTTAAGCACAAGTTTAACCCTTTTTCGGGCTCGAGGGACTAAATCTTCGAAAAAAGAACATTCTCCTTAGTTTTGGTTTATCACCTTTTTCGGGCCTTGGAGATTACTTATGAAAAAGGAACCCCCCCAGAGTCCATAGATAAGCTCTTTTCAAACTCCTTTAAATTGAAAAGATCGTCGAGTGACCTTGTTCCTTCATGCTCATTAAATTGGTCCAGAAGAACATATACTAGCATGAGTTTAACCCTTTTTCCAGCTAATAGATTATAACGGAAAAAGGTACGCCTCGGGAGATTTGTCTCGTTGAGAGAGTTCTCCTCAGTTAATTTTATACCTTTTCAGGCTAAGGAGACTAAACTCAAAAAAAGGCTGCGAGTCCATAGTTAAGCTCTTTTCAGACTCCTTAAAATTGAAAAGATTGCCGAGTGATCTTGTCTTTGTCACACTCGTTAAAATGGTTTTGAATAGACGTCTTTTTGGTGCAAGTTTAACCCTTTTTGGAACCAACTAGACTAACTCTGAAAAAGGTACTCCCTGGAGTCTTCTTTTGCATTTAGTCAAAATATCTAAACGTGAAAAAAATACCGAGCTCACTGATCCAAAAAGGATCCAGAGAAGGCTAAGAACAACTTAGAACTCATAAAGGCAACTCAGGACGCTCAAAATGGCTTCAGCAGACACAGAAAGGGAAAAATTTCAGAGTTCCCAAAACTCAGTGAAAATGGCATGATCGCGAAGAGTGTGTTGCAATATTTTTAATGGCACAAATGACTTGTCAAAAAAAGTTACAGATTGAAAGATATTCGCGGTCAAAGTTTGGTCAACCTATCTCAATGAGCAGGGGATGAGTCAACATCTGTATAGATGATGTCAAAATCCGTACAGTACATGTGGTAGGAGTAGGAAGGTGACACATGGAAAGTTGATGTCAGCATGATGACATGGAAACACTAGAGGTTGCCATGTGTCACCTGGTTTTGGCATTTTTGGATCGATCCATGGACCAATCGGATCGTGCCATGTGGCAGTCCATACAGTCTGTACGAATGACGTGGCATGCTGACTTGGCAGGTGGCAGCATGGAATAGTGAGAGGCTTCCACGTGGTCCAATTAGATACCACCATGTGGCATGCGAGAAATTCCCAAGGCTAGCCCATGAGCAAAAAATTGGAAAAAATGGTTTGGCGGGTCCACCAAATGTGGCGGACCACACCAAACCTAGCCACGATTTTAAATTGTTGGATATGGTTCTAGAGCCACCACTAAACTATTAGAGTGGTCATGTTATATATATACAATGTAACAAATACAAATCCCAAAAGGGGAGGCTGCGGGGTTTGACCCCAGAACCTCTTCCCACACTAGCGCCTTTACAAATCCGCCCTAACCAACAGGTCGTGGGCCACTACATTGTAACCAATGCATTCAAAAATTATTAAATGATACATCTACCCAGCCACTAGGGGGAGGCGCGAATACCATACGACCTTTTGGTCACACATTTCTATGCAAGTACATTCATTAATGTAGGTTGCAGAGGGCACAAAAGCTGAAACAAATTTCTTCTTGGGCTTGGTCGGAGTGCAAGAGTCGGATCTAGGCGTGGAGACTGTCATTTTTGGGTAATTTGACACCACAAATTTAGTGGTGCTATCTATTTTCTGATTTGAGCATTATTTCTACAACTTGATTTCAGAATGAGGTATACTTATGTATTTTTCCAAATTCTTTTGCTGAGTTAATGAAAGAGCCTACCCATTTGAGAGCAGGACCTGGAGACATAGTCCACCAGGGACGAACTCCGTGTTGACGGGCGAAATTGCATGCTCGTAAAATGGAGGGGTGGATCCGGTTCGGGGTTGTCTAAATAACCCAAGCCGTTTGGAATAATCCACTCCGATGGGTTTAGCAGGTCCGTTAGCCGATCTAAGTCCTAGGAAAGTGAAAGAAAAACTAAACTAAAGAAACTAATCTAAGCGAAAAACAACTATTGCAAACTATATACAAATCGAAACTATATGCATATAGTTTACTTACTAATATTATACAAAAATAATTCTACTTATTAAATGTTTAGCTATTGATACAATTAAATCTTGATTGTATATGTACAATATTTACAGAATACAAATTTTGATCGAAATTTGCAAAATCATTTGTGAATGATCTTATGACAACAAAGTTATTATTTTTGATTTTATAATTTTTATGAGAAAGAAATAAAATAAAATCTATCTAAGCTAATTAATAAGAATAGTAATCTGTACTGAGAAATAAAATAATAGCTATCTAACTAAGTAATAAAAACTACAATCTGTATTATATATCTATCTAAACTACAATGAATCCTTATATTAATTAAACTATTGAAATAAAATAACAAACTGACCTGAAATTAGCGCTTCCTATTTGCCCTGTGCATAAGCATTTGCGCTCATTATTTGATGAGGTAAACCCGCATCAGATCCTCCAATACTTCGCGTAAACACGAAGCAACAACGCTTCAGAATTGCTAACGACAGAACAAATAAAGGATATGACAACATCAATTTTATAATTTACAAACTATCACATCAAGATAAATCCCTCTGCAAAGATTTGTACGCAGCTATTCATTTAACAAAGAAGATAAACCTTCTATTCATTAAATTCAAACAGAGTAATTGCTGTGAGTAAAATGAGATACATCAAATACGGACAAAATTTAAATCATAACGCATCAACTTGTAACAAATCTTGATATCTAAAGTAGTCAATAATCTGATTACAAATTGTTATGCACAAAACTTGAACAAAAGTAAGAAAAATTGAAGCTAAAGCCGTACAACAAATCCACTTCTATTCGAGTCTGTATAATCATAAGTCCATAGTCTCTGTTCTCCCAATAGTGATGGATTGTTTACAAAAAATAATAAGTATTTAAAGGACACAGGGTGAAACAATCCCTGAGGGAATCATCAAAAGTTGTTTGCAAAAAATATGGGAACAATCTCCCAGATTCCTATTTTTGCCTAAGACTAACAACCTAAACCAAAACTATGTAACAAAAAGCATGTTCTAAACTGCCACAACAGATCCAATTCCCATTGAAATTCGTGTGTACCTGTAGAAAGGCAAGAGTAAACAATTTTAGATAGTGTTTTAATTGTAAAATCAACAAAAATCCAAATTTTATGACTAGCTACAGAATCTCATGATTCTGTAGTTGGTCATATTTACAAACAAAATCATTTTAAATTAATCCAATGATAACATAAATGTATGCGATCTATCAAACAAACCCTTAATTACTAATTCAACGAAAAGCAAATCATTCACACTAAAACAAACCAAATATTTTATGCCAATTAAGAACAAACGAAATCGTATTGAATCAATTCAATCGAAACAGACTCTATTCGATTTATCAAACAAATATTTGATACTAATTCAGAGCAAACACGATCGGCTATGCTAATTCAAAACAAACCAAATCATTCAAAAATCAATGTTGAAATAACATACCTTGGCTGTAGGGATACGATTCAGTCAGGACAATTTCGAGTTAACGATGGCAGTGGCTGCCTCAACATGTTTGAACACGATAGAACCTGTGGTATTTTGCCTCTTATCGTTGGCTTGCAGTCTATCATTTTCCTTAGACAACACAGTCACCCGATCCTCCAAGGACTTAATTTTGGATTGCAGCAGAGGGACATCTGTATAGTATCTTTGGAGCCATGAGTTGCATTCATCACACTGTGGTCGATCATGCTGTGGCATGACAGGTGAGGCATATTTTAAATTACCAGGGGTTCCACTTTCAAACTTGATCTCGGGGAAGTTAGGGTCATCCTTAAGGCACGGTGGGAGGTTGAATACGTAGTCATAGGGTTCAACAGAACAGAGGCCGTGAGAGTATGGGTATTCCTCAGTCAGAAATCGCTCAATCTCAGAATCCGAATCTTCACTCAAAACAATAGGCTTCTGGTCTATGTTTTGTTTGGGCTTATTACAAGCACACCTGGATACCCAGCGTGCAACCTTCTTTCCCTTGTTGTCGACATCTGTATTACCCTTGCCCTTTTTTCTTGCAGGCCTCTTAACAGGATTAGCATTGTCTTTCGAACATGGGCCAGGCATGGTGTCGGGTAGGTCAGCGTTGGGGTAGGTCGAGGGTTCGACAACGGGTAGGAGGGTAGGAGATGGCACGGCAGACCCGACAAGGGTTTCAATGACCACAATCTTGTCCACTTGACCACATTCAGGAGTGGCAAAGCCATTTCTCAATAAGAAAAATTCCCAACAGTCACCACTCAAACTCAAATGATGAACAATAACGATTTTAATCAAACAATAATGGAAGAGGCTAGAGTCATCCTTCTCCCTCTTATAACATTTAGCCATTTTATACAAACTGCGTAGGAGGTAGTGAGGCATATTCAAAGGGAAATCTATGAAATTCATAAGCAGCTAGAGATCGTAAAGAAACATTAAACCATATCTACCTTCGCAAGTGACAAATTGCTTAACAATGGCCAACAAATCATTCCATCGAGACTTAAGGGCTGTGACTGGCATACCTCTGTCACAACTGATAATTTTCCTCGAGGTAAACAGGAGCGGCCATGGCACTTCCTCCACCTTCGAATTATTAAACCACCTCTGCCCCTTGGCTGGCAAACCTATGGCTGAGCTAAGGAATTCTTCATTCAATTCAAGTTGGATGTCTCCAACTTTGGCCCAGCATACATCGAATGTGAGGGCAAACTGCTGAGCGACCGCGAGGTTGAAACCCTCGAATTTTTGGATGAAAATTAACTAGCCATTATTCTCCAGGTCTTCATGAGCGTTATCAAATAACAACAGCGTTTGGACGCCATTAGGTTCTATGTGCACTACAGGGGCCATAGGAGAGAGCACACAGTCAACAGGGTAAATGGTGAGGAGGTTAGACAGGCTAAGCACATGACCAATTCCCATAGTTTTCTCAAAACAAGCAGAGGTAGCCAAAGATGCAAGGCAGACGTTTAATGCCTATGCGTGCGAGGGTGGTGGAATGAATTAGAACCATGCAAAACATTCATTTTGACCTGTACAATTGACGGCGCCTTGGTAATTCAAATCATTCACATCACAATCCAAATATCAAATGGATTAATCACATACTCATCGAAAGCCATAACATACATAACCAAAAGATTATGACCAAATATTCAATTATTATTTGAAAACCATAGTGTTCATAACCAACAATTGGTCCATATGTTAATAGTATATGTATGATTTAAAACAAAACAACATGTCGAATATCGCACCAAAGATTTAATCATAAAATTAATGCATTGTATGAAACCATTGCACCAAGGATTTAATCAAAGACACCAAAAATCATTGCATCAAAAACTTATAAATTGAAACCATATTAACAAAAATGCAAAGTGAATAAAGGTTTGGTGTCTTGCCAACTGTATGAACATTATCGAGTTAGAGGTGAAATGACCACATGAACAAGAGTATTCATAACAATCCAAAGATGATTTTAATGCTATCGACATGACTTCCAATTCAAGGTTTTCATGCTTGCAGTCGTGAAAATGAAAATGAAAGGCAGGTGTGCGAAAGCGAAAGATAATAGTGTCGTTTTGTTTAAAGAATTGCGACGAGTATTGAGGGTTCAAAACCCTTGTGTAGGCAGCTTGTAAGGAAAGACAAAATTGCAAAATGGCTGCCAACACTCCGTTATCAAGTTTTTGTGTTCAGATTTGATGCTTATGTCTCTTCATTTTTGAGATTTTCCTTCTTTAGTGGTGCACTTTAATTTATGCTCATTTAATGCAATTCTTTATAAGTCACGATGAAAAGATTCAGGATCATGTTGGTATCAGAGCAGTCGTCTTTGACTTGAATTGTTGAGTGTGAATGCTTACTAGGGCCAATCATAAGTAGGGTGAAGGAACTCTTAATACTTTCAATCCCGAAGTTGGCCCTGATCCTGAAGGAAGGAAATGGTAGAAGAGGAAAAGCGTGATGAACATGAGACAAACTTTCACATGGTATTTTATCGCATGTCAGAAATAGTCAAAAAAATGTATGGAGATTATGAGAAGAGGATGAAGAAGAAAGGGAAGAAAAATGAAGCACATGCAGATGATGATGCTTCGATAAACCAAGGGGCTGGAGGAGATCCTCCCGAGCCTCCGTCTTCACATTCGTGTTCTAGTTATTCTTCCTCTGAGCATTCTCATCATTCTATCCATAAAGCCTCTATTAAGAACCATTATTAAAGCTTGATGTAAAATTTTCTTTACCTATGCTTAATGGATATGCTAATCCTAAAAATCTAGATAATTGGATCCGACAGGTTGAAGTGTATTGTCGTGTCCATCATATTGATGAAGAAGAAGTTAAAGTGCAATTGGCTTCTCTTCAGTTGGAAGGCATCGCTCTCGTATGGTGGGAGAGAAAAATTCAAGACATAAATAAGTGTGGTAATCTACTATCCTCATGGTCAGAATTTAAATCAATGATAAGGAAGCAATTTTATCCATTAGGGTATTTACATAAAGCAATGATGGAATGACAAACTTTAAGGAAAAGTAAAGGTCAAACTGTACAAAGTTTCACAGAAGAATTTAGGAAGAAATCTCTTTCATTGAACATTCCTTTGGATTCTTATGAAACTTTAACAAAGTATATTGGTGCACTTCAAAGTTATATTTTTCATACTTTGCTCTTTTTTAACCCCACTAGTCTTGACGAAGTTTGTGTGCAAGCCACTCACCTTGAGAACAGGGGGAAACATGTTCAAGAAGATCCCATGAAGAAACCTTCCAATTTCCCACATAAAACTTTTAAGAAGTTTAAAAGGAAGGACACGAATACCGCCATAGTGACGAGAGAAGGAGGAAAGCCATCTTTCACTCATTGCAAGAAAAGCGGTCACAATGAAGAACACTGTTGGAAACTGCATCCATAAAAGAAACCAAAACAGTTTGGTGGAAAGAGGAAGACAAAAACCATTGCTACAATGCAATAAGATCTTGGTTCCAATTACGGAGATGAAGGAAATATCATAGCTGTACTTGGAGTACAAGGTAAAGATTCCGTTCATGCTAGTTCAAGTTCCAATAATGAATCTCATGTTGATGAATGAAAGAGGAATGAATTATTTCACATAAGAGTTGTATCTAAACACAATAAGATATATACATTATTTGATCCGGGTTCCCAAGTAAACTTAATATCTGAAGCACTTGTCAAGAAGATGGGTCTTGAAATGAAACCACATCCAAATCCTTATCCTCTTGGTTGGGTATGTGATAAAGAAAAAGTTAATGTCACCAAGCAATGCAGGGTCAAATTTTCTATTGCTTCAAAGTTGATTGATGAAGTGGATTTGGATGTTGTACCACTTGATATATGTGGCATAGTGTTGGGAAGTCCTTATATTTATGATAGAAAAGTAGTCTTCTTTCATCATGAGAATAAATACCACCTTACTAAAGGGGGAGTGGAATATATTATTAGAGCTCACAGCATGAGGGTAAATACAATGCTTGCTAGTGCAGGGAAAATGAAAAGACTCATAAACACTAATAAGAGATATGTACTCATGGTCGTCAGAGAGAAATATGTCGGGACATCTGACGCTTTCCAAGGGTGTGATCCATCTCATAAAAAATAATTAATTGATATTGTTTCTAATTATGATGATATTTTTTAGGAACCAGATGAATTACCTCCTAAGAGGGAAATCCCACATGAGATACATCTTCAACAGGATTTTCCTCTTCCTAATGTGGGTATGTACATGATGTAATTTGTGGAGATTCCAAATATCAAGAAGCAGGTACAGGGCTTATTGGATCAAGGGGTCATCAGGCCCAATTTATATCCTTGTGTTTCTTCGATTGTGATGGTTCCAAAGAAGGATGGAACATGGAAAATGTGTGTCGATTACCGGGCCTTAAATAAAATCACGGTGAAAAATCGATACCCTCTTCCTCGTATAGATGATTTACTTGATCAATTGAAGAATGATGTTTATTTCACTAAGTTGGATTTGCGCAATGGATATCATCAAATCAGGGTCACAGAACATGATGCATGGAAAACTGCCTTTAAAACCAAACATGGATTATTTGAGTGGTTAGTTATGCTATTTGGGCTTTGTAATGCTCCAACAAATTTCATGCGTGTGATGAATGATGTATTCGGGCCTTTCCTAGATGACTTTGTGATTGTATATTTAGACAGAATTCTTCTTTTTAGCGGGACTTGGGATAAACATGTGAGGCATATAAAGCAAGTATTTGATACTTTTAAAAGAGAAAAGTTGTATGCAAAATTGTCTAAATGTGAATTTGGCAAGACTGAACTTGTGTACTTAGGTCATATTGTAGGAGGAGGACAATTAAAAATTGATCCTTCCAAAATTGATGTAATTGTAAATTGGCCCGAGCCAAAAAGTGTAACCAAAGTCCAAATCTTCTTAGGTCTAGTCCAGTATTGGAGGAGGTTCATTTCCAACTTCTCCTTTATAGCATCTCCTTTGCATGGCTTAACCAGTGTGAAGAACACTTTTCAGTGGGAAGGAAAGCAACAAAAATCTTTCGACACTTTGAAGGAGAAGATCAATACCACACCAATATTAGCACTACCAAATCTTCAACAGCCTTTTGAGATCGAGATAGATGCCAACGGATATGCCATGGGTGCAGTATTGATGCAATATCGTAAGCCTATCTGTTACCACTCTGAAACTTTTAACCAAGCTGTTGTTGCCTATCCTACATATGATAAAGAGTTGTATGCATTAGTCTAGATCATAAATAAATGGAAGCACTACTTGTTATGGAAGGAAACAATCATACATACCGATTACCAACCCTTACAATATCTCCAAGCACAGACCAAATTGCAACAATCTTGACACTACAGATGGATGGGTTTTCTACAACAATTTCATTTGGAAATCAAGTACAAAAAGGGTACAACTAACAAGGTAGCCAATATGCTTTATAGACCTCCTATTGTTGCTTATATTATTTTGAAGAATACTTCTTTATCTCATGATAACAATGTATAACAATATGCCATCGATGAATATTTTAAAGAAGTATATGAAAAACTAACCCTTGGTGCATAGGTAGAGAACTATTGTCTGCAGGGAAAACTACTCTACCATCTTGGAAAGTGATGTATTCCTACAAGTGAATGAGTCCATGTAATACGAGAATCTCACACTTCTCTTGTGTCTGGGCATTTTGGGGTAGGAAAAACTATGGCTCATTTGCAGAGGTTTTGTTGCTGGCCTCAAATGAAAGAAATTGTAACTAAATATGTAAAGGGGTGTGTGATGTGTTATACTTGTAAGCCCACTAATAGAAAGTTGGGGCTATACTCACCACTTCCTGTTCCATCCCATCCATGGGAAAGTATCTCCATGGATTTTGTAGGAGGTTTACCAGTGACCAAAGGGGGTCATGACTATTTGTATATTATAGTGGATAGGTTCAACAAGATGTGTATCTTAATGCCATGTAAAAATCATATCACTACTGAGCAGACTGCTAATCTCTTCTTTCAGTATGTTTGGATTCATCTTGGGTTACCCACATCTATTGTCTCAGATCGAGATACTCGATTCCTTGGGGACTTTTGGACTAGCTTGTGGAGGATGATGGACACCGAATTGAAGAGGATCACTTCTTTCCATCCACAGACTGACGGACAAATAGAGGTGGTAAACCGAACAATGGTACTTTTTCTTCGAGGCTACTGCAACAAGCATCCCAAGTTATGGGATGAACAAATACCCTATGTACAACATGCTTATAGCCAAGCTTTACATTCATCCACACAAAGTTAACCTTTTGAGACATGTTTTGGGTACCTGCCAAAGGTTCCTTTGGACTTGATGTATGGAAGAGATGCCGATGTGAATGAAGAATGAACATAGGACAGAGCTCGCAAGTTCATCCTTAGGATCCAACAGATAGACTAGGAAATCAGGGAACAATTGGATAAAAGTCAAGCATGGTATAAAGCTCGACATGACAAGCACAAAGTTGATCATCAGTTCCAGGTTGGAGACCGGGTATGGATTCACATCAGCAAGGAGGTATTGAAGGGTGAAGGCAAGAAAATCAAGCCCATCTGTTATGGACCCTTCACTATATTGGAGAAAAGTGGTACCAATGATTTTCATCTGGATCTTCCACCTTACATGTAGATTTATTCAGTGGTGAACGTTGAGAACTTGAAACTTTTTGAGCCTCCCATGATCATGGATCAAGATGAGGAAGTTTCAATACCTTCAGTTGATGAGTTTTCACCTGAGTACTTGGATGAGTTACAAGAATATATCATCCTGGACAGGAGGATGAGGACTTCACGCCGGGGTGATTTTGATTATCTTCAAGTAGGCTTAAAAGGCACACATCCAAACAAGGCAAAGTGGATAGAGAAGGACAAAGTGAGGGGACTCTTCCCTCACTTACCTGTTGATTGATGAAAGCTTTTGGTGGTCCAAAAATCTTTCAGTGGGAAGGCGTGATCCAAAAAGGATCCAGAGAAGGCTAAGAACAACTCAAAACTCACAGAGGCAACTCATGATGCTTAGAATGGCTTCAACAGACCGAGAAAGAGAAAAAAATTAAAGTTCCAAAAAGTCATTGAAAATGGCATGATCATGAAAATCACGTCGCAATATTTCTAACGACGTAAACGTCTCGTCAAACGGAGTTATAGATTGAAAGATATTCGCGGTCAAAGTTTGGTCAACTTAGCCTAGTCAGCAGGGGATGAGTCAACATTCGTACTGCTAACGTCACCATCTGTATGGATGATGTAAAAATTCATACATTACATGTGTAAAGAGAAGGAAGGTGACACACGTCAACATGATGTTGTGGCAACACTAGAGGCTGCCACGTGTCACCCGATTTTGACATTTTTGGACCGATCCGTTGACCAATTGGATCATGCCACGTGGTAGTCCATACAACTGACGTGGCATGTTGACATGGCCTACTGAATTGGAAGGTGGAAGAGTGGACCAGTGAGAGGCTTCCATGTGGCCCAATCTGAGGCTGCCATGTGGCAGGCGGGAAATGCCCAAGGACAGCCTGTGAGCAAAAAATTGGAAAAAAATGGTTTGGTGAGTCCGCCAAATGCAGCGGACCATGCCAAACCTAGCCATAGTTTTAAATCATTGGAAATGGTTCTAGAGCCACTGCTAAACTAAAAGAATGGTCATGTTGTATATATACAATGTAACAAATACAAAGCCCAAAAGGGGAGGCCGTGGGGTTTGACCTCAGAACCTCCTCCCACACTAGCGCCTTTACAAATCTGCCCTAACCAACAGGCCGCGGGCCACTACATTGTAACCAATGCATTCAAAAATTATTAAATGCTACTTCCTCCCAGCCACCAGGGGGAGGTGCGCATACCATACGACCTTTTGGGAATGCAATTCTATGCAAGTACAATCATTAATGTAGGTTGCAGAGGACACGAAAATTGAGACAAATTTCTTCTTGGGCCTGGGAGTTCCAGAGTTGGATCGAGGCATGGATATAGTTATTTTTGGGTAATTCGATGCCACAAATTCAGTGGTGTTGTCTATTTTCTAATCTGAGCATTATTTCTGTAGCTTGATTTAAAAATGAGTTATACTTATGTATTTTTCCAAATTCTTTTGCTGAGTTAATGAAAGAGCCTACCCATTTGAGAGAAGGACCCGGAGACGTAGTCCACCAGGGATGAAATCCGTTATCAAGTTTTTGTGTTCAGATCTGATGCTTATGTCTCTTCATTTTTGAGCTTTTCCTTCTTTAATGGCGCACTTTAATTTATGCTCATTTAATGCAATTCTTTATAAGTCTCAATGAAAAGATCCTGTATCACTTACCTTCTATGGGCTCGTAAAAGGGGTCTCACTGTGTCATGCTTAGTCACATTGCAGGCCTCTTATTTGTGTCTTTGGCATAATTCCGGCTCCATGTTTCTCTCAACCGAACCTTTGAAGCATTCCTTATATGAAAGCCTTGCAACACTTCTTGCCTTTGTGACCTGACACCTTGACCTATGGAGGAATTTTCCCTGAGTGTCCTTATCCTGCACATGTCTCCTTTACCTGAGCATTAGTGTGTTCCATGCACTTGGAACCGGTTTTATTGTTGCGACACTCATTCCTTCTTTGTAATGTATCATTCTTTTATTCTTTTTCAAGCTCTTTAAAAATTGAAAAAGACAAAAAAAATCAAATATTCCAAAAAGAGGGGATGGGAAATATACATTCTTTTTCTGGCAGAAAAGATAGTCGCCCTTGGACAAAGCACATCCTTCTGTTTGTTTTTCAAGCATTGGGATCTAGTACGACCTTAGGAATATGTTCTCGCTACATAGATATGTGTCCTCCTCTATTTGGCCACTCTTCCAAACATATGGAGAGTTTGTGTTGCCTCTTGCATCGAAAACTCATGTCAATGTCATGTTGCCTGAGTCTGATCATATTTTGTTCTTTTTTCCAAGTGAAGTTTTACCCAATCCGAGTCATCCTTTCTGCATTTTGTCTCTTGAATTTCATGAGTTGGCGATCCCGAGAGTCCAGTCAAGTTCAGATTCAAAATCGATGAAGTTCTCTTCTTGACGGATTGTCGAAGACCTCAGGGTAGTGAGTCTTATACTCCGATTGTACTCCTACCTGAGTTTTGAAGATCTTGAAGTTGTTGCTCAAGCTATGAAGACCTCATCTCTAGCCGTAGGTACCACTATCTTCTTGAAGATACATACTTTACTTGTATATCTTCGACTGATTTTGAGATGTAGATCTACTATGTATTGCTCGCGGCCACACTTTATAGAGTTATATGACATGGATATGCAGTGTATTTGATTGAAAACCATGATTCAGTTCATCCCGAGCATGTGTATGCCCGCCTCAGAGAGACAATTTTTGTTTTGCAGATGGCACCTCCCGAACTCTGGTCCCGGGCTCACTCGATTTTGTGCATTGGTGAAGATGTTGTAATGTATTTCAGCCAGCAGTTGCTCTTCTGACCTCATACATTAGGGGGAATATATTATATCCCTAAAGTGCCCTACTCATGCATACATGTCATTTTCCCTCTTACTTGCATAATTTTCCAAATCACTGCTGAGGAGATCTACTTAAAAAACCAATTTTTAGAGCATGTATGCGCCCTACACCACTACAGCCCATGTACATACGCTTTCTACATGCTAGAAAACTCGCATACATATACTTTCTACATGATAGACAACCCGCGTACATATGCTTGTTGCACAATACATAGCCCATGTATACCTCCAAAATTTGCAAAAATTAAAAAGTTGTAAGGAATTCAGTGGAATTCTCGGGCTATTGGAGGTTTCCCAACCAATTCACCTGCTATAGTCCGTCCCCCAACCAATTCACCTGCTATAGCCCGTCCCCCAACCAAATAACCATCCTTTTGTCATATAAAAGGAGGTTTTGGGGTATCATTTCAAAACCAAGCATAAGAACAATGAAACTCTACCCAATTTCACTTCCCTTCCTTGCCCAAGCATTTTCTACCTTTTGTGAGTTATTGCCTCAACACTCTCTCTTCAACCCCTTTTCTTCCATTCAATCCATTCCCTTTCCTTGAGGATATTAACAGATTGTGAGAAGATTCTTATTGAAGGTGCACTTGGAGCATTGTAAAGAGGAGCCTAAAGTAGGTTCGCGGAACAGTGGCCGACAAGGATTGTAAGTTTTAGTTTTTGTTTAATGAATAAAAGAATCTCTTTTCCCTATCCCAAATGGTGATGTTTTATGTCTTTTATTTGATATATACATAGCATTGGATATCTAACCCTAATTCATGAATAGAAATAGAATGCTTGTAGCCCTGTTTGCCTAGTTTTTTATGCAGGTCAGCTTTGGGGGGAGACTTGCAGTCTTTGGAGCTACAAAGCTTGAGGAGACCATCACCAGATGTTGGATAAAAGGTACAATTACCGATCTTCTCTTCTATTGCTTTCTGTTCAATTATTTTGGTATTTTTGGGGTAGTGTAGAAACTAGGTTGAATTTTAGACAGTCATTTTCTCTGTCTATATTCTAAACCCTGATATAGTTATATGGGTATTTTACCGCTAGTAGCTAGCCACTGGAACCAAGAGGAGAATCCATGATATGGTCAGAGGTTGTTCCATAAGTATTAATGGTGTGAATACTAATGTTGATCTAAATATTATACCATTGGGATCTTATTATATTCTAATTGGAATGAATTGGTTGGAGAAGCGTCATGTTGTCCTAGATTGTCATAACAAGACATTTACATGTCTTGATGAAGAAGGAAAACAAAGCAATGTGAAAGGAGTTCCAAGACCCATCTCTATAAGGGAGATTTCAACCTTACAACTAAAAAGATGTTTCAAAAAAGGATGTCAATTGTATGTAGCCCATGTGGAGGAGCCATAAAATACAAAGGGACCAAGCTTTTAATAATTTTTGGTACTACAAGAATTTGAAGATGTATTCCAAGAAATACGAGGGTTGCCACCAGTGAGGCAAATAGATTTCTCTATTGATTTAGTTCTAGGAGCTGTCTTGGTATCAAAAAAACCTTACAGAATTGTTGAAGAAAGGGTACATACGTCCAAGTGTTTCACCTTGGGGAGCACCAATAATTTTTGTCAAAAATAAGGATGGAACTTTGAGGTTGTGTATTGACTTTCGACAACTGAATAAATCCACTGTAAAGAAAAAGTACCATCTACCCATAATTGATGACCTCTTTGATCAACTAATAGGGGAAAAGATATTTTCAAAGATAGACTTGAGATTAGGGTACCATCAGGTAAGAATCAAGGAAGAAGACATCAATAAGACACCCTTTAGAACCGGGTATGAGAATTATGAATTTGTAGTGGTGCATTTTGGACTGTCCAATGCACCAACTTTCTTTATGTGCTTAATGAATGGAATATTCAGAAATTACTTGGATAAGTTTTTCATATTATTCCTGGATGACATGCTTGTCTATTCTAAGTCAGAGGAAGAGAATGAACATCACGTAAGCTCGATATTGCAAGTGTTGAGGGGACATCAATTATATGCCAAGCTTAGTAAGTGTTCTTTTTACCAAGAACAAATCCATTAATTGGGACACATTATTTCAGAACAAGGTATAACGGTAGATCTAGAGAAGATTGAAGCCATTAGAGGATGGATAACACTCATGAATGTTTTAGAAGTTATATATTTTATGGGATTAGCTGGTTATTATGATCCAGGTGGATATTGGTGGCCATCCACCTTCTCCAACTGGCCCAAAACATGTTTCTGGCAATTTTGGTAATTTACTATTTTTAGCAGTTTTTAACTTCCAAGGCCATTTTGAGGCCCTAAACGATGTTTTTTGAGAAAACGGGGAGCAACATGGATCATAGATCAATGTTTCTCCATACAAAAGTTGTATTTCTCAGATAGATCTTTCCAATGAGCTATCATACGCCTAAAACGAAGATCGTATGCAAAAGTTACGACCCCGGGAAGTTGATGCACCAACTTACCCAAACGGGGCCCACATGACTTTTGGCGCTTCATCTCCCAGGGTTAGGTTTTTGGATGTCTAGGGTTTTTGGCATTCCTGCTTATTGTAAAAAAAAGGCCTTCAGAGCCTCATTGTAATCATCTTCTCACAGATGCGAGTATCCGTCACATCTCTTCTCAGAGATAAGCTACCACCATTCTAGCGAGTCTTTCACTCTATACTTTTACAGTCTATGTACATTTATTTCATTAATAGAAATCGTGTATTACTGTATATCTGTGACTCTTTTTATATTTCCGCTATATCTCTGTTATATTGTTGTCTCTCTTGCAATATCTCTGAATATTTCTATGTTATATCTCTGCTCTCATTTCGTGCCGAAAATAATCTGGATCAGTGGTATCAGAGCAGGCTGCTCTTGATCGTTTTCAGTGCATGTCCCCAGCGAGGTCTGAGTATAGAAAGTTGGGTCTCGAGCTTGTCTCTCTTGAGGACAATCTCTCTCGCACACCCAAGAAACCCTCAATGGCGGAAGAAAAGAAAAACGATGGAGCAGGCGATCCTATCAGTCTGTTGCTTGAGCAAGCTCTCACGCGACAGAGGGACGAAATGATGGAGAATTTTTCCCACATCCTTCAACGCCTACCGATAGCATCAGGCGCATCTTCATCAAGCGACCACTTTGG
>JASDQU010503398.1:0-48451 GCA_032191745.1 Picea mariana | reverse complement strand
AAGCCTATGAAATCAAATGTTAAAATTATAATGAGTTTGTAGATGGAAAAATGGAATTTTGCATGAGATTTTAATAACATATGTTTGTGGGGTTTAATTTGGTGCATAGATTTGTCTCATATTATGTGGTAAACAGGGATGATTTTAAGGATGGAAATTTATTTTAAAATGTAGAAACCTTGGCGAATCTTACTAATCTTTCATATGCCAACTATAAAATGTTTGTTGATATTTTTGTAAAAATATTCAAATTTCTAAGGATTTTATATAGTTTGTATAAATTTTTGGTGATTTTTAAGGTAAATTAATAATTTCCTATAGAATTTGGGTGATTTTTTTTTTTAGAATAGCGAATCTTTTTTGGGGAAAAACCTTGGAAAATTAGCCCATGAGCGAAATTTAGCCCCTAAAATCATCCCTGGTGGTAAATTTTGATAAAAATTCAATGAGTTTTTTTTTAATGATGCTTCCTTATGGACTAGTTTTTATTACCTTAGCTATTCTACTTGGATATTTCTTAACTATAATAAAATTGCATAGAAGATGAAGGTGTCCCATGGGATTGATTGAAATTCAATTTGTTTTTTTTTCTTAAGTCCTTGTGAAAACCAATTGTATGGCAGTACAATATGAATGCATTTGGTTGAATTATACTTATGTATAATCTAGTATCAATTAAGAGAACATGCGGTTGCTTGATTTTGGTTTCAATTTAGAAAATATGTGTGTTGTGTCCCTTATTTAGGTTTTTTTCATTGTTTTGTATGCTTTATTAACTTATTATTAAGGAAACTACACCTTATCAACCGAAATCTAAATAGTAGGTGAGTCATGGTCCCTCTACACCAAATTAGGATTAACAACCAACAATCCACAATTTTTTAAGAAATAAATTTCCACATAAGTTTAGTGCAACTTTGTTGGCATAGGGGCAGACCCAGGTTTCAACACTTCAAAAATGCACCAACAAAACCCTAACTACCAGCCCATTCGGCAACACCTACGGAGCACATGAAGTCTCACCCGAGGTAGAGGTAAGGGTGGTTGTAGGACTCAAATTTCTGCAACCTAGCTGGGACACAGATCTATGATTACACCACTCTAACAAAGCACTTAGTAGTTAGCATTCATCGGTATTTAACCCTTATTCACATCACAGATTCAAGCCCTAATTATATAACAACACAATATTCAACTAGATCTAACACATCTAAGCACTTAGCATATGGAAAGAGATCAGATATAACATTCATTCACATAACTAAGAACTTAATCTATCATACTAGATTCATCTAAAAATTCATTGTTGCACTAAGCTTGAAATATAACAACCATAACGCACAAAGCAACCATAACACAGGATATATGTGGTTCACCCCAATGTGGGGCTATGTCCACCAACTCTTCTCTTCTTTATTATCTTCTCTCAATCTTCTACAAGAATAGAGCCACAGGAACCCACTCTGCATGGAGCAAGAGATCTGCGTGCACCTCGCCAGATCCTCCTTCCCCGAGCTAGATTTAATCACAAAGCCTTCTTACACAGTCTATACACAAAATTCTTACAATCACTTGCACTTAGATCTACAATTTCTCAACACGCAGTAAGCACAAAGCCCTTGCAATCACATAGATAAAAATTTAGCACTTAGCATCTTGGCCCCTTCTTACATTGCCTAGCTATCTATTTATACATTACAAAATGGGCCTAAACATGGGTAAACCCGTGGGCCAACATCCCATACTCGTTACATAAACCCTAATCCCAAAACTTCCCTAAAAAGGGGCCGAGATCACACGATCTCTGGTTTGACTTGCACTCTACCTTCGACCAACCTGTCGAAGTCCCAAAAGTGGTCAAACATGACCAAGGTTCTCCAAAACTTGGTCGAGGGCCAATAGGCCCCCAACACTCACTTGCGACTCATCCCAAGTCACTCTACTATGGGTAAGTCTACCTCAAATGCCTCGATCTTGGCTCGAGCTGCTTCGACCTGCACCTTCACCAAGGCTTCCTGCTCATTGAACTCTTGAATAACTACCTCGGTCATAGGTCCTTCATGTTATCACTCCAGGAAAATCTTCTAGGTTGTATCTCAGAGATGCTTGGTAACTTAACTTTTTTTATAATTATTTTCTCAATAATGGTTGTAGGACTGGATCAAGATGAATATCTAAATCACTGGATTGGATCTTCAAGACAATCTAGTTATATTCACACAATTCAACACCTTCAAGAGCTATTATCAGATAGGTTTGTAGATCAAATAGATAAGAAACCAATCAATTAACCAGAACATACATAAACCATATATATGATGGTTTAACAAACTAGCAATGGATGCTTATGATTCTTGTTTAATAATCAAAGGTAATATGATAGTCACCATAGGACATTTAAACAGAGACAGAGAAATGATTTCAACTCATAGGCATAGAATAGAAATGAAAAGAGAGTCTAACAATAACAATGAAATAATCTTGCAGGTTGAATATATTAAAGAAAATCTTTTAATCACAATAACAGTAGAGTCTAGAACTCAAATTCAAACCCTTTTGTTCATCAAATGTTCTTGGATTTATAGCCTTTACAAACAGTTTAAAAATCCTAGAATACTGGATCGAATTTTGACAAAAATAGAAAGTCAATAATTGGCCCAAGAAAATAGCCAAAGATCCTATAAAATAAGTCAATTCCTATCCTTGGATGATCTTTATGTCCTTCAGATTCTTTGGCAGGTGTAGTGAGCCTTCTGAGGCTGCTGGATTTTATGTGATATGAGAGAAGTCGAAAATGACACCTGCTGACAATCAAACAACTTTATATCCAGGAAAATAGCTAGCCGATTTTTTATCTTTCTGCCCTGTAGAGCATCTCCAAAATCAAAACAAACTCTTGATAAGGATGTCATTAATTATTGTCTATCGATTGGAACCATTCATGAGGATTTTGGACAAGGAAAACCTTGATCTATGCAAAAATATTAACTTTCTTCCCTATCAGTGCTTTCGGTAGCTAGAATAGATAGAATTCAGACCAATTAGTTACCGAAATCTCTGCTTTTGGTGGCTAATGAACAATTGAAATTTTTTCCTAAGCTACCGAAAGGTTATTTTTAGTGAAATTATCAAAATTTCAAAATACCTTTTGTCTTAGCTCAAAAACTCCTTAGGGATGATCTTTTAAGGCTTCGACATCTTGCTCAAAGACTGTAGGATTATTGGCTGCCTCTGGTTCATTACACTGAACTGCTACCTTTGGTAGGGTTTCAAGAGTAGCATGTGTTTGAGATTGGTGTTTTGAAGACATATCTTTCAACCTTAAAGCCCAGACCTTTTTCTTCAAACCCCGAGCTACTCTCCATAAGTTGTTGTAATCTTTTACAATCTTCTCCTTATTTTTCCTTTCCTTTATGCTTTCATGTGCTAATATTTCCAAGGCTGAGTTGCTTTCTGCAAAATTCTTCGATAGGGTTTCATATCTGGTTTTAATTACCCTTTCTATCACTTCTTGTTAAGCTAACTTCTTCTTAACCTTATTGATTTCCTTTGATTTACTCTGCTTGACTCTTTTGCTAGATGAGGCATATGCAATTTGTGGTTCTTGTTCTTCTTGAGGTGTAGGTGATGGAAGGTCTTCATACCTTGTTGTGAATACATCTACATAAACTAAATTTTCATGCCCTGTGTTAACTGAATCATTGTTCCCTATTTCAATCTGGTCTTCTTCGTCTTCTGAGTCTGTGTAAGGAATATTAAAAATGCTCTTGTTCACTGGGGGTTCTTCATCCTTATCTATTTCACTGTTGAAGTTTAGTTTCTTATTAGTCCTATTAATCTTAGAAGAAGGAGAGGTTTGATTAACTGGAACTAGAGAGATAGCTCTCCTTCTCCTCTTCCCACTTTTGGGAGTAGAAGACTTCTTGGAATGAGGACTCTTTTTTCCCTGTGGTTGTATATCAGTCTAAAAATCATTCCAGACCGAAAAGTAATTCTACTGTTTGCTTCTTCTCTGCAACAGCTCACAAACCAAGAGTTCAATTATACCATGGTGGGATAGTCTACCTGCAACTTTATTGGGCTTGGCCTTGACTTGATGAGCCATCTTAGATAATCTTCTGTGGAGAAAATAGGGCAGATTGAGTGGGTTTCTACCAGTAAAATGATTCATCAGTTTGAAATGGTAAATCATCACCCTATTATAACTGCCTTCACAAGTTATATAGAGCATAATGGATTTTAGTAAATGTTGCCATTTCTCTTCAGGGAAAGACACAGGAATGTCTTTCTTCCATATCAAATCATTATGTCCTGGTTTCAAGTTAGACCTGAATTCAACATTCTTTGTGACAGTGGTTTTGAACCATTTTTCTCTAGTCCTAGGAAGATCTGTCACCTCTGCTATGAGGGCTTCATCAACCTTGAATTCGTCTCGACTGATGACTTCTTTCCTTCCATCGAAAGTCAGGGAAAAGGCTTCTGCCACCTACTGGTGAGAGCTTTGTAATTCTTTACAAAAATTATAGCAACCTGCGTCCCTGAAAAGTTGAAATACCTCTGGGTGCAATTCCAAGTAATTGATATTGTCGATCTCGTTCCTCGGAGTTGATCCTCCTTTCTTCATCTGTTGCAATGCTCCTGTACACTTGCAATTTGAAAATTGAATTTTGGGGGAAAGTTAGATTTGGCTCGACTGTGACAGGGACGAGAAAAATAAGGCGAGCATCAGATCATGGTGCTAATTTCAAAGGATGTGAAAGAGCATCTTGTAATTTGAAACAATCATGGTTGATGACTGTAATGATGAAAGGTACGTAACCATGTAGTTCGATGAAACAACGATCATCATGCAGAGATCATCTCCCGATCTTAAATGGTTTCTTCTCCCGTATTTTCGACGGCTAATTGAAATTATAAAACTTCAAACCCGACGTTTTAAACGTGTGAAAAGACATGTTGACTCCTCCCCTGCTCCTACGAATTCGGTGGCTAAAATAGCCCTGAATTTCTTTGTTTAAGTTGCCAAAAGCTAAGGCTTTCGGTGGCTAACGAATAATCGAAATGTTCTCCTCAGCCACTGAAACCTGAGATTTGAATTAGATCAAATAAAAACTAAACATATGTTTATTCTAACTTTATTACATGCAAAAGCTCTAAAAAATGAGCTTTAAAAATTTTTAAAATGTATTTTTTAAAAGACATCCTATCACCTAAAATGAAACAACTCGATTGATTTATTTGAGGAGATAACACTGGCTCCTATTTGGGGTGAAGCGTCCTTGTGAGGCTTCAAGAAACACAGAACCAATGCCTTTCCTGTAAGACAAAAAATTCAAACCTATCTACTAGTATTCCCATTGTGCATGGAGTTATTTTGCAAAAACAAAAAATGAAAATAAAATTTACAATGGCAAGGATTTGAAGCCTTAGATAAAATAGAGTTTCAGAAAACACCCATTGACTGGGCCACCAAACATTTCTTCACCTCCCAGACTTTGTAGAATGAAGGTGTTGTTGTGTTGTACTTGAGTTATCATGAAAGGATTGGTCCATAAAGATTCAAACTTGTCGTGCTTGCCTTTATCTTGTCTGAGAGCATCCCATTTTAGAACCCAGTGACCAACCTAAAAGTTGTCCACCTTCTCTTTTCTATCAAAAGTATCCTTGATCCTCTTTTGATGAGCTTCTGATTTATCCACTAGTTGTTCTCTGACTTGCTGCAATTCTACCAAGTCAAGCATTCTTCTCACCATATCATTTGATTCAGTTTGTTCTTCCTGAAATAACTCAGCCACTGAAAGAACTAGTTGAATGGGGAAAATGGAATCTGTGCCATAAACTATTTTGAAAGGAGAATTTCCTATAGATTTCTTTATATTCACTCTGTCGGCCCAAAGAGCAAACTTTAGTTTAGAATCCTAACTCCTTTGATTCTTCTCCAATAACATTCTGATGATTCTGACTAGACTCTTATTGGATGACTCGGCAAGGCCATTTCCTTGAGGGTATTAGGAAGTAGAGTGTACCAATTGAATTCCCATTGACTTACACATGTCAACCAATGCATCAGCTTTGAAGGCTAATGCATTATTTGTCACCAGCCTTTTTGGGCAACCAAATCTGATCAGAATGTTTTCATAGAGAAACTTCATGACGACTTGATGAGTGGAATTTCTAGTGGGGATTGCCTCTATCCACTTGGTAAAATAGTCAGTGGCTACCAAGATCCACTTATGTTGACCACTAGATGATGGATTAATCTCTCCTATGAAATCTAAGCCCCACTGCTGAAAAGGACCATTCACTACAATAGGTCTCAAGGGTAGAGATTTTAGTTGTTTCTTTCCTATGAATCTTTGGCACTTATCACAAGATTTCACAAAGGTGCACACATCTGAAAAAAGAAAAGGCCAATAATACCCAGCCCTTAGGATTTTATGAGTTGTGGTCTTCCACTAATGATGGCCTCCACAAATGCTTGAATGAAACTGATGCATGACTTCAACTAACTTGTCTTTTTCTAAACATCTTAGTAGTAAACCAGAAGGATCTTTCCAATACAAAAGATTATCATTAATGCAAAATTTAATTTCTCTGAGCTTAAGGGATCGGGCTTGAGTCATGCTAAGTTCAGGAGAAGCCTCCAACTTCTCTAAAAAATGAAAAATACCTCAATACCACTCACATGAAGACAAATTCTTGGCCACCTGTTAGCTGTCATGTTGCTCTTCTACTGCTACCCCTGTCTGCAAACATGTTGAACTTTCCCCAATAAAATTTATGTCTAAAAGATAACAGTTCTCTTATGTCATGAGCTTGGCAAGGCCTTGGCCTTTTACCATCTTGGTGGGCTTCACTTCTATGTCAAACTCAATCATCTTTGTGATCCATTTAGCTCTCTTTCCATCAATATCAGGTTGGGTCAAGACATCCTTCACAGAGGCTGAAGGAACATAGGCAACAACCTTTGCATGGAGGATATAAATTATGAAAGATTTTAATGACTTAATGAGAGCATAGGCTTGTTTTTCTATAGGACCATACCTTAGTTCAACATCCCTGAGTGATTTGCTGAAGAAATCCACTAGGTGATCAAGACCTTCATCATCTTTTTGTAACAATATTGTTGCCATTGTGTCATAGGAAGCAAAAGAGAAAATATATAAATTTTTGGTGTAATCCGGACTGATTAGAGTAGGAGATTCCATGATAGCCTATTTGATATCCTGAAATGAACTTCTTGCATTGTCTGTCCATTTTATCTTAGATCCCTTTTTTAGCATTGAGGTTATATGTTTCACTAATTCAACAAAATTAGGAATAAACCTTCTGACAAAATTGATCTTACCAAGTAGGGATTGGATATCCTTCTTTGACCTTGGTATGGACAACTTTTGAATTGCTTCCACCTGAGCTGGGTCAATTTTCACTCCCTCTACTGAAACAATGTGGCCTAGGAGCTTACCCTTTTTGAAAGCAAATTGAGACTTTTTTGGGTTCAGCAAAATCTTGAACTGTCTGCATTTCAAAAATACTCTTTTCAGATGCTTCAAATGCTCTTCCTGACTGCTGTAATAAACTGTGATATCATCGATATAGATGAGGACAAACTTGTCCTTCTCTCCCACAAAATATATGTCCATGGCCCTCTGAAAAGTGGCCCTGACATTCATTAGTCCAAATGGAATCTTGGCCTACATGAAGGTACCCCAAGGAGTAGTAAAGGCAGTTTTTTCTTGGTCATCAGGGTGTACAGAAACCTGGTTATAGCCTGAGAAGCCATCTTGGAAAGACATGACACTGGATCCTGAAATTCTTTGCAGCAAGTGTTCCATCTTAGGTAGGGGATAGTTGTCTTTTTTGGAGCATTTATTTAGGTTTCTAAAATCAACACATAACCTGATCTCACCATTTTTCTTTCTCAATGTTACTAGGTTTGCAATCCATTTAGAGTATCTCAATGGAATTATGATTTTGGCATCGAGGAGATTTTTGATTTCTTTTTCAATTACAGGCAATAAGAGAGGACTTGATAGGTATCAGATTCTTTCTGAATGGGATGGTGTCTTTCCCAAGGGTAATCTTATGTTGAATGACATCGGGATTATAGGTTTTTAGATCATTGTATTTCCAAGCGAAAACATCAGCAAATTCCTTCATAATGTTGTAATATTATGACCTCTGATCAACAGTTAATTCAGTGGATAGATTTATGAATTTAGGATGACTCTGGCTTCCTATATTGTGCTCATGGACAACAGGATCCTTCTCCTTCTTATCAGGTTTGTAAGGGACATCGTTTTGGTCAAAAAGTTTCTCAAGAGGCACCAAACCCCTAGGTATATAATTGTTTGGTAGCTGAACAATATCATGTTGACCCATTTTTTTCTTCAACTTAGGATTTTTGGATTCCCCTACATTTTTATTTTCCTGGTCAATATGCATATCAGAAAATTCATCTACAACCTGGAGAAATCTACTAAGCTCATCATCATCTTCAAAAAATTTCCAATATTTGATATTGTCGGGTGTGGATGGTCTATATTTGACTTGGATTTCATAATTCAATCAAGGAGGCATGGGAGGAATGAACATACTGTCCGAGACAACAAGGGAATCAACTAGGTGATTCATAGCTCTGGGTATATAAGAAATATCAAAAATCTAAAAAGAGTCCTTGAGTTTCCATACCTCATCCATGTAAGCTTTTAACTTGACATATTTTTCTTGGAAAGTACTGTTTACTTGTTGTATGATGAGATCTGCATCTCCAAACACCTTTAGACCTTTGATTCCCATCTCCTTGGTAGCATTTAATCCCAAAAGCAAAGCCTCATACTCTACTATATTGTTAGTAGTCTTGAAATCAAGTTTAAAAGACAAATGAATAGTCTCCTTTGAAGGAGAGATCAAAACTACACCTGCACCTGCTAAGTCTTTGGTACAGGCACCATCAAAGAACATGCTCCAGACGGGAGTACTCTCTCCATCAGATTGCTGATAAGTAGGCTTTGTGAGCTACAAAGGAGATGGATGAGAATCATCTATTTGCAGAATGCATGCCCCAAACTCTGTGTCCAATGCATAGATGGGATGGTTTACAGAATTCTTCCCATCACTAATGATGTAGGCAAGTTGATTTTCTCTCTAAAGTTTCTTTATCTCTCCTCCAAACACCTGGACTGTGGCATATGAAAGATCCATCTGTAGGGTACCACCTAGCATTTTTCTCCATGAATGTGATAAGAGGAGGCCGAACTTGGGTGGGATATCAGCCACTACAACATCCATTACCATGCTTCTCATTGGTAGTTGGGAAAGGTTTATGACAAGGTCTTTTATGAGGCTGAGGCATATGACTTTCCTAGAGTCAAAAGAGAACAGATCATGGTAAGGTTTTGTGATTTCAAGACCAAGCTCATCCATCACTTCTTTAGGCGTAAGATTATGTGATGCTCCCGAGTCGAGCAAGCAGTTGTGAAGGATCTTGTCATGGATATTCAAGGATATGTAGAAGGGTGGACAAGAATCATCTCAGTCTTCTACCATAGGTCCTATAGTCACTATGGCCTTGTCATCTTGAAGGTTCACATAATCAGTAGCTAGGGGAGTCTTTGGTTGAAGGGACTTGAGGATAGCAGACTCGAATATGTCATTCTTCATAAGTTCAGTCATTGTCATAGGTATTTTACCTTCTAAATTTATGATTCAAAATTAAATGAATATGATATTTTGTAGGAAGGTCTTACCTCATTAGAGGGAGGTCTAAGGGACACTTGTTCCTTATCTTGGGGCTGCCATGGCTTCTGCTACTGTTTTGCAGGAGTTGAGATCTTCTTTGCAGGAGCAACAGGCTGCTTGGCAGCAACATCTTTCTTTTTTCCAGGTGCAGCAAGAAATGGATTTGAAGCAATAGTATTAGATCTTAAATTATAACCCGGCTGATCATCTATCTGATAAAAAGGTTCTTCAATGCTTTCCTCATTAATCTGCTCATTCATCTGGGATTATGGACAATGGTGGTCTTACTTCGCTAGGGAATGAAGAGGAAGCATTGGTAGGATGACTACCCTAGAATGTGGTTCCTGAATAAGGTGGGAAATAAGAAGCTCTATAAAACTGGACAAGCAGCAAGGCCAAGTTTTATTCACCCTTAGAGGAAAGATCTTGTAAAATATCTTCAAGAATGGGAAAATTGGTATGAGTATGGAAAATACTTTCTACGGGCTCAGTTTGTGAAGAATTCAAGGAAGAGGAAGAGTCCTCTTCTTAGATAGATTCTACAACTTCTTCTCCTAAGTTGGATATAGTAATATTCTTAGAAATAGGATTTATAACATTAGAAGAAATTGAAGGCTCATCACCCTTCAAGATTTCTGATAAAATTACAATTTTTTGAAAACTAGAAGTTTCAGCCTAAGTGGATTCAACAAAGGTTCTCTAGAAACAAATGAAGAAATGTTTCTTGAAATACCTGGTCTAGATGCTCTTGCATATCTGGAAGTTTGTCTTTTCAATGCTTTTCCACTTCTGATGATCTTCTCAGGGTTTGAAACTGGTGTTTCCAGTGGCCTTTCTTGGTTTTCTCTGGTATGAGCCCTTCTCGGAGCCACTTCATTCCAATGGAGTCACCAGATATATGATTACAACCGAAAATGTTTCCAAACTTTGTCTATCATCAAATTTGGATCTATGTCATCTCCCAAGGAAGATGAGCTTCAATCTTCATTCCCCGGAAACAACGCCAATTTGTTCTCACTCCAGGAAACTCTCCTAGGTTGTATCTCAAAGATACCTGGTAGCTTAACTATTTTTATAATTATTTTCTCAATAATGGTTGTAGGATTGGATCAAGATTAATATCTAAATCATTGGATTGGATCTTCAAGATAGTCTATTTATATTCACACAGTACAAGGCCTTCAAGAGCTATTATCAGATAGGTTTGTAGATCAAATAGATAAGAAACCAATCAATTAACTAGAACATACATAAACCATATATATGATGGGTTAACAAACTAGAAATGGATGCTTATGATTCTTGTTTAATAATCAAAGGTAAGATGACAGTCACCATAGACATTTAAACAGAGATAGAGAAATGATTTCAACTCATAGGCATAGAATAGAAATGAAAAGAGAGTCTAACAATAACAATGAAAGAAGCTTGCAGGATGAATATATTAAAAAAAATGTCTTAATCACAATAACAGTAGAGTCTAGAACTCAAAGTCAAACCCTTTTATTCATCAAATGTTTTGGGCTTTATAGCCTTTACAAATAGTTTCAAAATCCTAGAATACTGGATCGAATTTTGCCAAAAATAGAAAGTCAATAACTGGCCCAAGAAAATAGGCAAAGATCCTATAAAATAGGTCAATTCCTATCCTTGGATGATCTTTATGTCCTTCATATTCTTTGGCAGGTGTAGTGAGCCTTCCGAGGCTGCTGGATTTTATGTGATATGAGAGAATTCGAAAATGACACCTGCTGACAATCAAACAACTTTATATCCCTGAAAATAGCTAATCGATTTTGATCTTTCTGCCTTGTAGAGCATCTCCAAAATCAAAACAAACACTTGATAAGGATGTCATTAATTATTGTCTATCGATTGGAACTATTCATGAGGCTTTTGGACAAGGAAAACCTTGATTTGTGCAAAAATATTAACTTTCTTCCCTATCATAGCTTTCGGTAGCTAGAATAGACAGAATTTAGACCAATTAGTTACTGAAAGCTCTACTTTTGGTGGCTAATGAATAATCAAAATGTTCACCTAAGACACCGAAAGGTTTATTTTAGTGAAATTATCAAAATTTCAAAATACCTTTTGTCTTAGCTCAAAAACTCCTTAGGGGTGATCTTTTAAGGATTCTGCATCTTGCTCAAAGACTGTAGGATTGTTGGCTACCTCTGGTTCATTCCACTAAAATTTTACCTCTGCTAGGGTTTCGAGAGTAGCATGTGTTTGAGACTAGTGTTTTTAAGACATAGCTTTCAACCTTAAAGACTTGACCTTTTTCTTCAAACTCTGAGCTACTCTCCATAAGTTGTTGTAATCTTTTTCAATATTCTCCTTCTTTTTCTTTTCCTTTATGCTTTCATGTGCTAATATTTCCAAGGCTGAGTTGATTTCTGCAAAATTCTTTGATAGGGTTTCATATCTGGTTTTAATTACCCTTTCTATCACTTCTTGTTGAGCTAACTTCTTCTTAAGCTTCTTGATTTCCTTTGATTTACTCTGCTTCACTCTTTTGCTAGATGAGGCATCTGCAACTTGTGGTTCTTGTTCTTTTTGAGGTGTAGGTTATGGAAGGTCTTCATACCTTGTTGTGAATACATCTACATAAACTGAATTTTCATGCTTTGTGGTAACTGAATCATCGTGCCCTATTTCAATCTGGTATTTTTCATCTTCTGAGTCTGTGTAAGGAAGATTAAGAATGCTCTTGTTCACTAGGGGTTCTTCAGCCTTATCTGTTTCACTGTTGAAGTTTAGTTTCTTCTTAGTTATATTAAGATTAGAAGAAGGAGAGAGTTGATTAACTGGAACTGGAGAGATAGCTCTCCTCCTCCTCTTCCCACTTCTAGGAGTAGAAGACTTCTTAGAATGAGGACTCTTTTTTCCCTGTGGTTGTATATCTGTCTGAAAATCATTCCAAAACAAGAAGTAATTCCACTCTTTGCTTCTTCTCTGCAACAACTCACAAACCAAGAGTTTAATTAGACCATGGTGGGATAGTCTACCTGCAACTTTATTGGGCTTCGCCTTGACTTGATGAGCCATCTTAAATAAGCTTCTGTGCAGAAAATAGTGTAGATTGAGTGGGTTTCTACTAGTAAAATGATTCATGAGTTTGAAATGGTAAATCATAACCCTATTATATATACCTTGACAAGTTATATAGACCATAATGGATTTTAGTAACTTTTTTCATTTCTGTTCAAGGAAAGACACATGAATGTCTTTCTTCCATATCAAATCCTTGTGTTCTGGTTTCAAGTAAGACCTGAATTCAACATTCTTTGTGACAGTGGTTTTGAACCATTTTTCTCCAATCCTAGGAAGCTCTGTCACCTCAGCTATGAGGGATTCATCAACCTCAAATTCATCTCGACCAATGACTACTTTCCTTCCATCAAAAGTTAGGGCAAAGGCTTATGCCACCTGCTTGTGAGAGATCTGTAATTGTTTACAAAAATTTTAGCAACCTGCGTCCCTGAAAAGTTGGCATACCTCTGTGTGTGATTCCAAGTAACTGATATTCTCGATCTCTTTCCTCAGAGTTGATCCTCCTTTCTTCATCTGTCGCAATGCTCTTGTACACTTGCAAATTGAAAATCAGATTTTGGGGGAAAGTTACACAATGTAGACTTAGGGATATTTGGCTCAGCTGTAACAGGGATGAGAAAAATGAGGTGAGCATCAGATCGTGGCGCTAATTACAAGGGATGTGAAAGAGCATCTTGTGATTTGAAACAATCATGGTTGATGACTGTAATTATGAGAGATACGTAACCATGTAGTTTGATGAAACAATTATCTGGAAAGATTCACTACATCACGCAGAGATTAGCTCTCAGTATTAAATGATTTCTTCTCCTGTCTTTTCGACAGCTAATTACAATTATAAAAATTCAAACTCAATGGTTTAAACATGTGAAAGGACCTGTTGACTTCTCCCCTACTCCTGCGATTTCGGTGGCTAAAATAGCCCTGAATTTCTTTGTTTAAGCTGTCGAAAGCTAAGGATTTCGGTGGCTAATGAACAATCGAAATGTTTGCCTAAGCCACTGAAACCAGAGATTTAAATTAGATCAAATAAAAATTAAACAAATTTTTATTCTCACTTTATTACATGCAAAATGTAATGATCCCAAGCCAATTTTTTGCTTGAAACCACTAACTACCATTGATTTGATTGTTTATTTTTGTGAAGTTGGCTATTGGTGTTTCGAACTTAGGATTTGTTCCAGTTATTTAAATGGTGTTCATACAAGATCTACCCAACACATGAAAGATCACAAACATACTCAAGATATGGAAAACAAAAGCATAGATCTGACCTTTATTATGAAAATCATGAATCAAATACAATATAGAGAAGATCTGGAATAATCCTCAGATGGCCCCAATAAATAATATATATGAGCTGCTACAAAATTCTCTCACTAATAAAAAAGATGCCTCCAAAGGCTAGATATAATCTGAAAACCCAAGATGCCAACAACAGATGAACGCTCAACCCCCTAGACTACTGGTACATCCTACTGGTATGTCCTGCTAGCTAAAAGGGACCAATAATTCAGCCTAGTTGAAGGAGATGCTCAAATCATGCCAAAATCCACCAAAATGTAGATCGGGACCAAGGAAACCTCTCCTATAAGTCTGAAGCTCAAATACTCAATCCTCCTCCATCAGTGGTTGAAACCCTAATGCAGTATGTGCCCTCTTGAAGCCTTGAATAACTCAATAAGTCATTTTGAATGAAGGACACCTCCAAAACCTTTGAAACTCTCTAGAATGGTAGATAGGGCTATGGAAACCATGTAGGAGAAGTTTCAGGTCTAGATTCTAGGTAGAACTCCCTAGATCTGAGAAATACTGAATCAAAGGATGTTCTCCTTGCCTTAAGGCCATCCCAATCTATAGTTGAAGATTTGATGGTGACAACTCCTCAAGAAAACCTCCAAAATTATGGTTGAGGACCTGCAAATAGAACCCAAGTGTTGGAATTCCCCCAAGCTCTCCTGATTGGCTGGATCGAACTCCTCTTCAAGTGATGGTGCACCCTTGCTGGAAATTCCTAAAAAGTATGACTCTACTACTTTCCTGAATTGATAGGTGGATATGTGATGAGTGTAGAATGGTGTGGGTGGAGTCTTTCATTCCTGATACCAAGCTTGGAATAAGGTGAGTGGGTCTTTCACCACTGATTTTCTCACAAGGGTTTGTAACAACAAAACCCCCAAACTGTATGCTCAAGAGCAAGAACAAGCAATTACCAAAAATACAGAATGCCTAATAGGTGCACCCCAACCTTCTATTTATACTTTTCTTCTATTTCTCTGTTGAGTTAGGTTAATCCCTAGGGTTAACTCCTCCAACTCTTCTATTCCTTCATTGAGTTATCTTTTACTCCTTTTTCACCTTTTCATCAAGTCAACTTAAGAATATAACCTTAGTTTGGTTGACCTTTCCCCTTAGTGTGGGACTATGGCTTAGTGGAGATGCCTAGGCCACCGAGTCTCCTCAATTCCTCTTCATCAAGAGGTGGGGGACATCACAGTGTCCCATGCTACAAATTGCTTTCCCTCAAGCGATTCCAAACCTGTTTCTCTCACCACTTGTTCATTTTCCTACGTGGCATCCTCAATGGGTAGATCCTTCCATATGATCAGGTACTCCTTGATTCTTTTGTTCCTGAGCCTCTTCTCTCGAACCTCCAATATCTCTTCTGGAACCAAAACAAGCTGGCCTTCTTCATCCATGGGAGGTAATACCTCAATGGGTGTGATGTGTTGGCCGATGGATTTTTTAAGGCAGGATACATAAAAGACGTTGTGTATTTTGCTGCCCTGTGGAAGCTCTAGCTCATAATCTACAGCCCCTGTCTTCTTGTTAACTCTGTAGGGCCCAAAGAAATGTGGTTGTAGCTTCTATGCTCTGCTTCTTTTTATAGAAGCCTACCTGTATGGTTGGAGCCTTAGATAGACTAAGTCACCAACCTCAAAAGTACGCTCAACTTTGTGCTTGTCTGCTTGGACCTTTTGCTAGTTCTGTGCTCTCTGTAGATGATCCTTCAACTCCTTGAGAATGTCTTGGATTTGCTGTATCCAATCCTGTACCATAGGTGCCTTGCTATCACCGAAAACAATCTCTACAAAAGATAATGGATCATAGCTATACAAGGCCCTGAATGGTGACATGCCTATGGGCACGTGCTAGGTGGTGTTGTAGCAATACTCTCCTAGGTGCAACCATCTAACCCACGATTTCTGTCATCCTGCCACATAATTCCTGAGGTAGCCTTCCACCCACTTGTTGACTATCTCGGTCTATCCATCCGTACGAGGATGATAAATGGTACTAGGGGTCAAGGATGTTCCAACCAATCTGAACAATTCCTGCCAAAATGTACTCATGAACCTGCTATCCCTGTCACTGAAAATGGTCTTGGGTAGGCCGTGCAACCTGAAAATCTCCCTAAAAACCATTTTGTCCACCTGTGTTGCACTGAAGTCGGTAGCTATGGCGAAGAAGTGTGAAAACTTCATCAACCTGTCCACTACTACAAAAATGCAGTCCTTCCCTTGCATATTTGGCAACCCGATGATGAAATCCATGGATATACTTTCCCACTTGTGCTTTGGAATGGGTAAGGGTTGTAGTAGTCTTGTTGGGTTTGTGTGCTCATCCTTGTTCTCCTGACATGTAGTACACTCCTTGGTGTGCTTTATCACATCCTCCTTAAGGCCCTTCCATGAGAACATCTCTCTTACCTGCCTGTACATATTACCTATCCCCTAGTGCCCTGTCATCAGTGAGTCATGACACGTCTGCAATACCTTGGCCTTCAAGGCCGATCTAGGAACCAAAAATATACAACCCTTGTAGTAGATGAGGCCATTTATAACCCTGAAATTATCATCTTGTACCTGCCCATCCAATAGATGACAAGTGAACTGATCCTTTGCATACTCCATCACCAGATGGTCTTTCCAATCAATTGATACACCTATCATGGAAAAGATGGATGGCCTCCTAGATAATGCATCAGCCACCACGTTGTTCTTCCCTTTGACAAACTCAATGTCAAAATTGTAGGCCTGTATTCTGCTTACCCATTTTTGTTGTCTCTCGTTCAAGTCCTTCTACTCCAGTAGGTATTTGAGACTGTTATGATCTGATTTGACCACAAACCATGCACCTACCAAGTATTTCTGGAATTTGGCTAGTGCATGCATGATAGCCAGCATTTCTTTGTCAAAAATGTTTTAAAGTAGCTCAAGACCCCTAAGTTTTCGGCTCTCATAGGCAAGAGGGTGCCTATTCTACATCAGTACGACCTCTATCCCTTCTCCTGAGGCATCACACTCCAAGGTAAAAGGTAGGCCAAAATCTGGAAGGGTTAAGACTGGGCACGTGTTCATCACCTTCTTCATCTTGTTCATAGTTATTTGAGCCTCCTCATTCCATTTGAAGGCTCCTTTATTAGTCAAACCAGTCAAGGGTGCACACAGCAGAGAAAAACCCTTGACAAATTTCCTGTAGTACGTGCACATGCCCAAAAATCCTCTCAATTCTATGAGTGTCTTAGGAGTAGGCCACTCCATAATGGCTTTTATTTTCTCCTGATGTACCTGTACCCCTTTTGCTTCGATGATGTGTCCCAAGTAAAGCACCTCTATCATTCCAAACTCACATTTGGACTCCTTAGAATATAGTGATTGTTCCTCCATGATTGACAGAATCTTATCCACATGCCTAAGATGCTCCTCCCACATCTTGTTGTAAATGAGCAAGTCATCACAAAATACCAGGAGGTGCTTCCTCAGTTGTTTGTTGAACACATGGTTCATACAAGATTGGAACGTAGCTGGGGCATTGGTTAACCCAAAGGTCATAAAAAAAAACTCATAATGGTCGTAATGACACCTGGAAGTTGTTTTTGAGATGTCCTCCTCCCTCATCTTGATCTAATGATAGCCAGAACAAAGGTCAATATTTGTGAAGTAGACAACTCCATGCAATTCGTCTAGCAGCTCATCAATCCTTGGTATCGGGTACTTGTTTTTTATTGTCTTTTTATTCAAGGCCTTGAATTCCATGCACATCCTCATAGTGCCATATTTTTTCTTTACCAGAACTACTGAAGAAGTGAAAGGGCTAGTGCTTGGCTTGCTATGCCCCACGTCCAAAAGTTCCTTGATGGCCTTCTCTATCTCATCTTTGTACTTCTTTGGATGTCTGTATGGTGTGGTAAGGACTGGTTTGGCTCCCTCCTCTAGCTCAATAATATGCTCAAACCCCCTGTCTGGGGGCACCCCTGGAGGAATCGATCCAAACACCTTGTGGTGCTTGTCAAGGATTTCTTAGATCTCTGGGGTGTAGTGAACCTTTCCCTACTCATCCACATGTGCTGAAATCCTGCATTCTGTTGTGTACACTATCTCATCTCTTCAGAATATGGCCTCCATTATCTTTGCCATGACCACCTTTTCAGCATTCCCTATCATGCCCCAGAGAACTATCTTTTATCCACCCTCCTCTGTGAATGACATCTCCATGGTATTGTAGTTGGTGGTGATAGGCCCCAACGTGTTGAGCCACTGAACTCTAAGGATGTATACGGAAGGTCCATGACATAGACGTCCTATACCATCTCATGCCTACCCAAGGTAAGTTTCATGCCAGGAATGTATCTGTCACAAGGCATAGTGCTTCCACCTGCTACCTCCACTTTGAACCCTTCAAACTCTATTGTGGGTATATGCCTCCTTTTCAGCAATGCTGAATTAATGAAGTTATGAGAGGCTCCTCCATCAATTAGAACCGATACCCTCTATCCCTACAAGACTCCCCTCATCCAGAAGGTGTTGTACTTGGGCACTCCACTGATAGATGCCAAGGTGGTCATATTGTCCTGTCCTGTGATATCTTCCTCTACTACCTCAATAGTTTCAGCCTCAATGTTTTGTATCGGGTTGATCTCCTCCTCCTCCTCATTGTATGAAGTGACCTCTATGTAGTGCACTTGACCACGACCCATGCATTTGTGTGTTGGGTTCCATGGTTCTTTGCAAGTGAAGAAAATTTTCTTCCTCCTCAGCTCCCTCCTGGTGTTCTCATCCACTCTGCCACATCCCCTGTCAAAACCCCTTGGGTCACGTCCTCCCTGGTTCATTAGAGGCCTTTGGTCTCTTCCTCCAATGTTAAGAGGTGGTTTGTGTTTAAATTTCAGCTTAGCAACTGGTCCTAGATCCCTCATCCTCCAGATAACATCCTGTAGATTGGTAGGCTTAAAATCCTTTACTCAACCCTTCAAGGGTTCCATCAACCCCTCTGTGAAGAGCATCATGAGTCTGGCTGGAGAAATGTCTTGCACCATCACTGCCAACCTCTGAAATTCTTCAATATATGCCTCAACCGTACCTGTCTGCTTGATTTGTGTGAGTTCCCGAAAGTGTAGCTCAGGATATCCTTGATCAAACCTATCAATGAGCCTCTGAGTGAATTCCATTTAAGACACTATCTTATTGTGGCCTAGTGTGGTGAGTCCATGATACCACCAATCATGAGCTTTTCCATCCAAGTACATGGTGGCAAACTTGATGGCTTCCATCTCCTTCATGGGGTTAATTTTCATATAGGTATCCAGCTTTTTCACCCATGCCTATGCTGTCATCTTGGTCATACCATAAAAGTATGGGATCTCTATCTTCCTTTCTCTTCGTTCAAAATCAAAGTTGCTTCTGTGCTTTGGCCTAGGCTTATTTCTGAATTTGAGTTGGCAATATTGATCCAGGGAGATCTGCCTTTGAATCACCATATCCAACCCATAGTACTCCTTGGTACATCGTGCCATCTTCTCAACAAAATCATCCACCTGTTCTTATTGCACCTACTCATCTGTGAACGTGGGCATGTATGGCCTAGGGTTAGTCTTGCTACCCATATTCCCATAGGATGTGCCTCCTCCATGGCTTCCTTCGGATCTGGGGGTTCTCTCCAGATTATATCTGATCTTACCATCAGATCCACCAGATCCACTAGCCACCTTGTTCCCATATTTCTCAGGATATTTCCCTTGATGAGTCATCTACATCAATAGCTCGGTTATCTGGGACTGGTTCTCATCAATCTTCCTCAGATTCCCATCTACCTTCTTCAAGGTTTCAATGATTTCGGCCTGTCCCCTTCGGTTTGTTTCCTAGTTCTCCTGTAAATGGTGGACCAAGTTTCCTTCTGTGAGGTTTAGGGTTTGTTGGAACTTGTTAAATTCGGCTTCCAAGAAGGCCAAGCCCTGAGGCTCACGGTCATCCCCTGACTCTTCCATTTCGGCTTCTATTTCACTGGTTGGTTTCTTCCTTATGCCCATAAAGATTCCACTGTACCTCTGCATGCACCAATTCCTCCACATGTTTGGAGGATCAAAGCTCTGATACCACTGTAATGAACCCAAGACAATTTTTTTCTTGAAACCACTAACTACCACTAATTTGATTGATATTTGTTGTGCAGGTGGCTATTGGTGTTTCAGCCTTAGGGTTTGTTCCAGTTATTTAAATGGTGTTCATACAAGATCTACACAAAACATGCAAGATCACAAACATACTCAAGATATGGAAAACACAAGCATAGATCTGACCTTTATTATGAAAAGCATGAATCAGATACAATCTAAATCAGATCTGGAATAATCCTCAGATGGACCCAATAGATAATAGATATGATCTACTACGAAATTCTCCCGCTAATACAAAATATGCCTCCAAAGGCTGGATATAATCTAAAGACCCAAGATGCCAACAACAGATGAACGCTGAACCCCCCTGGGTTGCTGGTACGTCTTGCTGGTTGAAAGGGACCAATAATTCGGCCTAGATAAAGGATATGCTCAAATCATGCAAAACTCCACCAAAATGTAGATCGGGACCAAGGAAACCTCTCCCGAAAGTCTGAAGCTCAAATACTCAATCCTCCTCTGTTAGTGGTTGAAACCCTAATGCATTATGCACCCTCCTGAAGCCCTGAGTAACTCAATAAGTCATTATGAATGAATGACACCTCCAAAACCTATGAAACTCTCTAGAATGGTAGATCAGGCTATGGAAACCCTGTAGGAGACGTTTCAGGTCCATATTCTAGGTAGAATTCCCTAGATCTGAGAAATATTGAATCACAGGATGTCCTCCTTGCCTCAAGGCCATCCTAATATGTAGTTGAATATATGATGGTGATAACTCCTCAAGAAAACCTCCAAAATGATGATTGAGGACCTGCAAATAGAACCCAAGTGTTGAAATTCCCCCAAGCTCTCTTGATTGGTTGGATTGAACTCCTCTTCAAGTGATGGTGCGCCCTTGATGGAAATTCCTGAACAGTACGGTCCTGCTACTTTCCTGAATTGATAGGTGGATATGTGATGAGTGTAGAATGGTGTGGGTGGAGTCTTTCATCCCCGAGACCAAGCTTGGAACAAGGTGAGTGGGTCTTTCACCAATGAGTTTCTCACAAGGGTTTGTAACAGCAAAACCCCTAAACTGTATGCTCAAGAGCAAGAACAAGCAATTACCAAAAATCCAGAATGCCTAATAGGTGCACCCCAATATTCTATTTATACTTTTCTTCTATTTCTCTGTTGAGTTAGGTTAACACCTAGGGTTAACTCCTCCAACTCTTCTATTCCTTCATTGAGTTATCTTTTACTCCTTTTTCACCTTTTCATCAAGTCAAATTAAGAATATAACCTTAGTTTGGTTGAACTTTCCCCTTAGTGTGGGACTATGGCCTAGTGGGGATGCCTAGGCCACTGAGTCTCCTCAATATCTCTTCATCAAGAGGTGGGGGATATTACACAAAAGCTCTCAAAAATCATCTTTAAAAAAATTTTAAATGTATTTTTTAAAAGACATCCTATCACCTAAAATGAAATAACTCGATTGATTTATTTGAGGAGATAACACTTCCAAGCGTTGTTCGACTACAATGATTTCTTGTTCTAGTTCTTCTCCTCGTCCTTCAATCTCCTCAAAAAGTAGGCAAGCTACATCCTGGACTGGCTGGAGCTTCTGAGTCACTTCCATAAATTTTCTATGTATGGCATGGACCTATTGTTGAGTCGTGCGTTGTTCTTGCGATCTTTTTATTCGCTCGACCGCTGAGAAGAGATTCAAATGAACTTGTACTATTGTTTCTTGCTTCAGGTTTCTCAGCAAGGCACTCATAATTTTGTGCACTTGAACTGCTAAGTTTTTTATATTCCAAGGCTAATGCCTTGATTCTCTAGATTGCGCCTCGGGCGGTTTCTTCTCGTTGGTCTCACACTTTCTGTGGAATGCTTGGTACTTCTTGTAACTCCAATTCTGCTACTCTATGTTGAAGTTGTTGGATGGCTATAGCAAGATTCGCTACTTGGCTCTCTATTGGGTCTTCTTCTATCTGTTCTAATCCTATCACAGAGAAAAGTGCTCTATTGACTGTTTCTTTAACTCCAACCTACTTTGTGAGAAGTTGTTCTTTCTCTTTCTGGATCTGCTCTTTATCCTCTTCGAATTTGATTTGGAGGTCATCCTTCTCTTGTTGCGCAAATTGACGTTGCTCTATGACTTCCTCTTGTTCTTTCTTCAGGGACACTGTGGCTTGTTCTTTCTCTTCCTGTACGCGACGAAGGTGGCATTCAGTTGCATCAGCTATTCTACGGAGTTGGGCAAGATCATCTCCCAACTCTGTTTCTTCTGATGGCGGTGCCGCAGTGGACACTGCAAAACTGGAGTGAAGGGCTTGTTGTACCCCTCTCAGCTCTGCTTCAATTATTTTGTACATGGTTTCTTGTTTTTCTTTGTTTCTCTACAAAATATCTTTCGAGGTGTCTGATACAGCTGCAATAATGAAGTCAAAGTCATCGACCGTGAGCACAATCTATAGTTTTGGCTTACTAGCTTTGGACTTCTTTTGCAATGTAGGTTTTGTTGGGGAAACCTTTCTTTTCTTGGGCATCTCTGCCTCTTCAAGGGGGTTCCTAGGCGGTGCTACTTCACCCTGCTTCTGCTTGTCTTCTTCCCTTTCTTTCTCTTCTTTTTCCACTTCGTCATCTCCTCCTCCGCTAGGTGAATCTGATGAATTTTCTTCTGATGTGTTGCATATTTCCTATACATCTTCCTTATTTTTCTTCTGGCTACTGCTGGGTGCATCATGCTCTTCGCAAGTAACCACTGGACTTCCAATGAGGTCAAGGTCAGACAGTTCTACGTGGTTAACTGGAAATAAGAGTTCTTCAGGCCACTCCTCGGTGATTTCCTCCATATCCTCCTCGGTGAGCTTTTAATAGGACTGAAACTCTTATTTATGTTCATCTCTATGTGCAATAATATATATAAAATGCCTATTTGCGTGGAACTTCGCAACTGGTCTAAACCTATCAGGAGTGTTCGATGTCATATGAGGGAAAGAATCAATAGCCCTCGTTAACTACAGGTATTAGGTATGGAACAATGCGTTCGACTGCCATTGTTTCCCCATATCACTCGAATACCAGAGTGTGGTGAAATTCGTAGCTAGTGGCTCAAACGATTCAATGTTGAGAAGGTCACACCTTCTGGCATCTCCCAAGCAATGAATGCAATGAGGATCAACAACCAGCTAAACTGAAAATCATAGCCCTGATCCTGAGCTTCGCGACAGTCCCGTTTTAACTAGTAGACGAGGTAACTCACCCAGTTCATTTGTAATCCTTCCATGCATTTTCATGTGAGGTCAACAACAAACCCCGTGACCTGCGTGGGTCTGTTATTCCTTACTAGCTTGCCAACGATCAACTGGCAGGCTAGGTGCACTGCGCCATTCTGGATGGAGGCTACCTTGTAACCTCGCTTCCCCTTCTCAACATGGCCATAGGTGTCTTTAATATCCTGCACTAGGGTGTGATCTGCAACCTTTCCTGGATAAAAGTCTTGTGGTTCTGGTCCCTAAATGCTCAATCCGATGATCCTATGGATCAACACTGGGTCGACGGTGATACACTTGTCCAACCACAGATAACCACCGTGGAAGCACGACAATGGGAGCTTAACGCACGCATTAACCTCTTTATGTCTTCCAATGTGTGGTATATTCATCACGTTCAAGATAGTGAACCTCACGATGTCCATAGTCCACGGTTGGGGGACGATCTTCGACTTCTTCCCCTTGGTATTGGTCAAATATTTTTGAGGTGCGAGCATGCCATAGCTCTTTCAGTCTCCTAGGTTGTAGTCACTAATATTCAAGGTTGGAATCCTCTCCAACTATGGTCTGACTCCTTGTATTCCATTAAGGAGGTACGCAGTGATGACTGTGCAGTCGAAGTCCCTCGGGACACTGTCATGACTCACCACCCCAACCATAGGTGGGATGTAGTCAGGCAGGATGGATGGGATTAGCTTTGCAGTCACCAAGTCATCACGATGCTTGGTTCTTTTCTCGGTCTCAGCTCGGGATGGTCCAGATCCGTGAGCAGTCGACAGGGAGGATTTCACTCCTCTTGTTGATGAGGCTTGGATTCCCACGGACATCACCTTCTCGGGCATGAGGTATATTAGAATCTCTTCGAAAAAAAAAAATTCTACGCTAATTTCGTCCGACATGAACACTTGATATCTGATATCTCAGGTCGATGAACAATACTCAATGTAATAGAATGGATGGCGAGGTCTCAATGATCATTGTGCGAAATCAACTAGTTCTCTGTGGGCTCAAATATTCACAATTGCCAAAAGTGTTCTCGGTGCAATGCTCAACGGGATAAATAGACAACGTCGTAGAGGAATCTATCAATGGGTAGGAATTCCTCAATCGATGTTATTCCATCCATTATGGCGCAGTCCCAACGGTCCAAGGGTGAACATTCCAGCAATAACTGTGTTTCTAGTCATTCTGGAGCATCATTCTAATAGTCATAATGTCTCCAACGGTCATATTGATTCTCCGTGGAGAAGTTCCAATCTGTGTTGTATTGATATTCTGACAAAGTTCAAGTTCTGGAAACATTCCTTTTATGAAGTCTTCCCTGGAACTTCTTGCAATTTTCCTAACTTTTCTTTCTTCTTACTGAGATTTCTAGCCTTCTTTCATGTGATTTGAATCATGGTTTTCCTCTTTCCATTATCATTCTTATCTCCTCTTGGCATGATAACTTCACACTATCGAGGGTGTTTCATAGGTTTCAAGGTTAATACTTCTTCTCTTTCTAGGGTAGGTTCTCTACTCTCTTGTACAGACAGGTGTCTCTAGTCTTCCCATGTCCTTTCAACTTCGATGTCCATATCTGTGGTCCTTAGTAGCTTCGACTGGTTCTCTTGTTCTTCTAGTAATTGCGCTATTATTCTAGCCATGAAATCTCTTAGTTCTTTATTTTTTTGTTCTAGATCCTCCTCTTCTTGTTTCCTTTGTATCTAATCTTTCTCAATCTAAGTTTTCCCTAGTGGCCCTTGTTCTCAACAAACTTAACGATCTCAAATTCTTCTTCTGTCAAAGTGCCATGAGCACTCATAGATGTCTGGGTAATTCTTCCACATAGGGTTATCAACTTTCCTTTAAATAATCATATTCCTCCTAATGAAGGAACCATAGCAGGATTTCCCAAAATTTCCCAAGTTCATTCTATCATGATATTCACCTGTGTTTCCTCATCCAGGAAACAGTCTATGTCAAAGTATCATATTCTTGTTTCTATGTACTCTTTCTCTTTTAATATATCTGATAAGTTGGTATTTATTTGATCCTTCAGGGTTTCTTTCATCTTCAATAATACAGTCTCTAATTCTTTCTGGTTCTTAGTCTCTTGATCTTCGTCAAGGTTTTCTTGTCTCATATTCATCTTTTCAACCTTAGCAATCATTCTAAGGAAATACAAAACTTCATGGTCCATATATTTACAGTAAAGAAAATTAGGACCTCTACCAGGGCATTCCTTAGCAAGATGCCCCAGTCTTCTGCAACTATAGAAAAGAGTTAATTCTCTCTTCCTCTTGAATGATCCCCAACCTTCCCTGCACTGCACACTAGGATCACAATAACTAACCTGCAAAAAATTCTTTCTAGGATCCTGCATCCATTTGTTAGTCCAAACATTCTTTCTATGCATAGGGATAATATATCTTTCACTAGTTCTACCAAATCTACTCATATTAAATCTTCTTTCTTCTAGTTGTACCCTAGTTTTCAGACTAGGACAAAATTCATCAAACATACCTAGATCTATTCTTTCGAAACAAATTTTTTTTCTTATCTTACCTTTCTCAGAGAACAAAGCTTCAATATATTACCTCTTTGCTTCAGATCGGACTTCTCTTCTTAGAAAAGAGCTTCACAAGTCAAGTAGAATACTACGCACTAAAGTAGCATATCTACACACAAAGCTTTCTCTTTTCTTCAGTTTCTAGCAATCACAATTTCAGGTCCCGACAATGGAACCATTTGTTGGCATAGGGGAAAACCCTGGGTTTAATTCTTCAACATCGCACCAAAAAAACCGTAACTATCGGCCCTTTCAGAAACACCTACGGATCAGATGAAGTCTCACCCGAGGTAGAGGCAGGGGTGGTTTCAGGACTCAAATGTCTGCAACCTAGCTGGGACACAAATCTGTGATTATACCACTCTAACAAAGCACTTAACAATTAGCATTCATCAGTGTTTAACCCTTATTCACATCACATATTCAATCCCTAATTACAAAACAACGCAAGATTCAACCAGATCTAACACATCTAAGCACTTAGAATATGGAAAGAGATCAGATCTAGCATTCATTCACATTACTAAGTACTTAATCTATCATACCAGATTCATCTAAACATTCATTACTGCACTAAGATTAAAATATAACAACCATAATGCACAAAGAAACCATAACATAGGATATATGTGGTTCACCCCAATGTGGGGCTACGTCCACCAACTCTTCTCTTATTTATTATCTTCTCTCAATCTTCTACAAGCATAGAGCCACAGGAACCCACTCTGCATGGGACGGGATATATGCGCGCACCTCGCCAGATCCTCCTTCCCCGAGCTAGCTTTAAGCACAAATCCTTCTTACAGAGTCTGTATACAAGATTCTTACAATCACTTGCACTTAGCTCTGCAATTTCTGAACACACAACAAGCACAAAACCCTTGCAATCCCATAGATAAAATTCTAGCACTTAGCATCTTGGCCCCTTCTTACATCGCCTAGATATCTATTTATACATTACAAAATGGGCCTAAACATGGGTAAACCCATGGGCCGACATACCATACCTGTTACATAAACTCTAATCCAAAAAATTCCCTAGAAAGGGGTCGAGATCCGGCGATCTCCACTTCAAATTGCGCTCTGCCTTCAACCAGCCTGTCGAAGTCCCAAAAGTGGTTAAACATGACCAAGGTTCTACAAAACTTGGTTGAAGGCTAGCAAACTTGCATTTTTTTTATAGATCCATCTAGATCATAGTTACACCATGATTAACACCTACAAAAATCCTAAACTATGTGAGATAATTTGAAACTAGATGAAAATATACCATTTTCTTGACAATTCTCAATAGAATACACAAAAAAAGAATTCATGGTTTTGATCCTTGAGATGTTTTTTTTTTTAGATTTTGAGTTCATGTTAGAGTTATTTTCCTAAAAAGGAGGTTATTTCCTACACTTCATCCCATGTCAACCTTAACCAATATAGTTGTGTAAAACATTATAAGGTGTTGTGGAGGGTGTAAAATAGTAGTTTGACCAATCTAGTCAATTTCTAAGCATTCTAAAGAATGATATCAATGTGGAAATAGATGCATTTTATAAAGAGTCCAACAAGACATTCCTGACAATTTTCCCATACACAGTTAGCGTTCTCTTTTACTAGAATTCTACTAACACAACACTATGGAATTTCTTTCGATAGATGTCTTCATTGATGCAACGCTTTTGTGATAGAGTTCTTGATTGTGTTCATGGTTGTAACCCTATACATTTCTTGTTTATTGTTGTTGACTACCCATCCTAAAAAAAAAAAAAAAAACATACATGGTGGTTCCAAACAGTCATATAAATGGAGAGAAATAACTACCAACTATTGGAGTATTAAATGGTGTATATATTTGTATATTTATGTAGAGTCTATGGAATGAAAATAAAATTACATAGTGCATATGCACATTCACACAATATTTGCAATTAAAATTCAAATAAAATAATTTCATAACCACAATTCTTCATTCTTTATTGTAAACATAGATGACTTAAAAGCCTCTAAAACACATTACAAGGTTGAAACCTTTTCTTCTACACTCTAATAAGAATTTGCAACCATGGTCAAAGCCTATTAACTCTTCTACAATGTTATGTTCCTTAATGTTGAAAATGAATAGAAAACAAGATATCTAATAGTATGATAAAATGGCCCCTTTATTTCATTATATCATAAAATCCTTAAGTGTTAACAACCCAGTTTTGATCCCTAATGTAGCATTGTATATCTGTAAGTATCATGAATGGTTGCGGGCCAAGAAATGTAATATGTAAACATTTTACATTGAAAGTAATAAAATGGAACACACCATCGGTTGTATATGGGTAAGAACCATAGTAATGTGGGTCTATGATTCCATAAGAGATGGGGATTGATGGGGGTTTTGAGGGGTTTCCACATGCCTTAAGCCTTAAGACATATTCAATAATCAATTTGTCATTTAGTCATTTATCCCTTTGACTTGTTAAACACTAAATCATTGAATTCATGTAAGAGGTTAGGTGAGGAATTCATCTCATTCAGTTATGACAACATGGTTTGAGTGTAATCATCCTTGGGGAAAGAGTAAGAGTCAAGAAAGCATGGGAGAAGATGAAATCCAAGTAGGAAAGATAGAATTTTTTGATAGTTCGCAAGAAGTGAGGAAAACCAGAGATAAGTGTTGAAGGAGAGTGACCAACGATACTGTGTATGGAAGAAAACTTATTGAAGTTGGTAATTATGTTAAGAATTAGGTTGTTATTTCTGTGAGTGATTTCTAGTGGAAGAAATTACCCAATAGCATTTGTAAATTTTGCATGAGAACTCTCGTTGTACCTAGATTTCCTAGAGCTCCCAGTAGAGAGAATCTTGGTCGGTCTATGTTGTAGCCTTAGAGGGGATGGATATTGTCTAAGGTACTGTGGTGTAGAGAAGTAAATATCATCCTGTGGGTTGTGCATATTGATGGGGAAGAGAGATGGGTAGTTTGAATTGTTGTAGTATTCATGTCACTATGTTTTAGTGGGTATTGGAGTTTTTACAGTGGTCTATATACACCTATAGGATCATGTCCATCCTCATGGAATCATAGACCCAACTTAGGGGTGTATTTTTGCAGATATAATCGGTGCAACATATCCTATGGTTAGGAGGAACATCCCTCGTCTGCAACAGGTTCTGTAAAATGTTTAAAAAAAAAGGGTGATATGATCAATGTGTTGTTTATTATGTAAATGTTGTGTTAAATGTTGTGTTTTATTTATTTTTTGTGTTTAATTGTTGTTTATTCATATTTTTAATAATTAATGATAGTAGCATGAACCTGTATGTCATTTTGCACATATTTTCCACATTTGAAATTAACATGTTAGTCGATTTAGTAGAGATGTGGCCCAACGAGGGAGATGGGTACATTACATTAAGGTAAGGAAACACTAAATGATAATAATTTTATGGAAGTAACATCCCCAAGATTAACTGAGGAACATTACTACATGGAATACACATAAATTCAAAAAACAATATGCTAACTAATCCTATATCTTATCAGCTACATGAATACATACAAATTTAATCGTTATGATACCAATAACTTAATGCTTCTACAACATGATGAATGAAACATGAATTCAACTAATTAACTCACTTACAAAAACATATAAATCATTAACGAACATAGAGTAAAATGTGCAACAACTAAAATCATGAATTATCTTAGGAAGAAGATAAACAAATATCTTTTTAAAACACTTGTGCAACTAGCTTCTTGGGATGGATGTTCCACCCAACCATAGACTTTTTATTTCAAATCTCAACAACAAGTCACCCCTAAAATTGGGCTAGGAAATCCACAAGAAAGAGTGTCTCTCATTGTCAACTCATAGCTTATATATCCCACTGGCATTCTCCTACAACTATCCCAATTTTCACCATTTCTCTTCCTCTTGACCTGCCCAACCCAAGAAATGTACCCCTTCACTAATGTTAGTCCATTGAGAACAACATTTGTTTATCAATGTCTCTATGGCACAAGTAACTAGGAATCTCACTATTGGGATCTCAAGGGACTCCTCACTAGGAAAAACTACCAAGAAAAAAAACAACAACAATCACTTGTTGTTACAGTGAAAATCACATAGGAGTTCACTCTTTAGGCCTAACAACCTGGTTCTTTTGCAATTCTGAAAACTTGTTTCTTCAATCTTTACCTCCAAATATTCTCTAGATTTCTCCTAGCCTTCAATCACTATCTCTGGTGATCTTCTTCCCTGCTTTTTGCTTATTGTTCATGCAAAAACATGCCTATAAAAATTTTCCTTTTTGGCCATGTGAATTTTCGTTTCCCCTAGCAAGTTGAATGTTCACTCTACCCAATGTTGATTGTACTTTATCCCCATGCTCCACAATAACTTTGGGATGTGACTTTCTACACACACCCTCTTACAAGTATTCAATGATTAGGATCTCATACGCTTAGCCAGAAAATAGAAGGTTGTCCCCAAAAGATAATAAATTTCATAAATATGGGTTTGGATTAATACCCATAAATAATTTCCCCCTTTGACCCCTCTTAGACACTTCTCTCATGGAAAATTCACCCCCCATCTCTATCCATGTTCCATAGAAATTAGTATCATTTTTTATTTATTTAAAGACATAAATACAATTCACATATTGCATTGTTTGGACATAGCCACATTCATGTCTACATTATGAATTAATTAAACTAGGGATCATAGCAGGGGTGTTACAAGTGGAAGGATAGACTCTTACTTACTTGCCTCTTGGAGGGGTAAACCTCCAAATGAGCCAATACTCTAATACAATTAAAATACTTGTCATACCCCAAATGGACGATTACACCCTTATTTATAGTTATTTAGAAATCCCTAACCATAATCATTATTGATTTTTAGATTAATGAATGGGACATGTTACATTTATGGCATAGTAGCTACTTAGTGAGCCTTATGTAATAATAATTAACACAATGGACCCATTGCATGTTACATTAAATGACCACTATAACTCTACTATTTTTAACTTGAATGGAACCTTCGTCCCCCCATTACATTACTAGGGATAATCCCACCATTATATCTCCCTTGAAAATGTGTTCCCTCAATGCTTGTACCTATTATGTACATCCATAAGCAATGGTCCTATGTATGGGTACTACCCTAAAGGCTGAAAGTGAAACTTAATCTAATAAGTATATATGTAAGGGCTTACCAGTAATCCAAGGTCCTATGTATGGGTTCTACTCTCCACTCTAAGAATGAAGTCATAAGAAATTCATCCATAAGTTTGGATCCTAGGTATTGGTGGTGCCTTCTCAATTGAGAATGAAGCCATTAAAGAAATGAGTACATATGTACATGTCCTGTGTATGGTTGTGCTTCTTGGGTCCTTGCTGACAAAGATGAAACTAATGAATTGATAGGGGTTTTGTTCATGATGCTCACCATGGTCATATGAATCCAAATATATTTCCACCAAGATACAAGGACCATCCATAGATAGGATATCATCCATGTAGCTAAAAGAGGTCGATTTTGGATCTACAGGGAGCAATCAAAACTAAAATCTAGTAGAGATAAGCTCCTCTTGACTTCCCTCAATGATGATCACTTTATATTGAGGAGTAGATTCATCAAAACGAAGCTAAAAGTAGTTGTCTTCCCATAAATGACAACTATCTGTATACTATCCTAGAAATACTCTATGTCAAACCAAATAGATATGTTTATTGTATAACTCTCTTCAATATGTCCTTGAAGTTACAACATTTGGATTGCCTCACATGATTGTTGCAATTTTTGTGCTTAGTTATCTAAAAGTAGTAATTGTGTGGCCTACTTGCTTGAATCATGTTGATGTACCATAGAAATTCTTCAACTTTGAGTAACCACATCTTATGATGTTCTTCATACTCCATAACAAATTCAAGAAAATTATAGGATGGGATTTTTCCACATATGTTGTATGTAAATTTGGATATGCTTCAGTGATGGGGGCTAATATATCCAAGTTAAATGAAATGTTCCATGGTGACTAGGATAGTTATGGATTTGAATAATAAACCAAAGAAACTTAAATTCAATGGATCTCACTTATGCAACTAGGGTTTTGAGGTTGTGATTTTAAAATGGCCACAACTAGTTCCTCTGTATTGATAAAATTCACTATTTTGACCCAAATTTGGAAATGACATTGCATATTTTATTTTGAAAGAACTCATTCCACTACAATATTTATCCAAATTGAATGTTGGTGGCCTCCCACCTATTCCAAGTAGCTCATTTTGGTAGTTTTCCAGTTTGATAGTTTTTTCCCTAGTTTTTGAGTCCTTGACTTGCGGGGCTCACCACAGTCATAATGAAATTTGATAGATGCAACAAAATGTGTATTCCTTGGATAGACCTTCCCAATGGGATATCGTGCACCTAAAACGAAGATCGTATGAAAAAGTTATCACCCCGGGAAGTTGATGTACTAACTTACCCAAACGGGGCCCAGATGACTTTTGGCACTTCATATCCTAGGTTTAGGTTTTTTGGATGTCTAGGGTTTTTGAAATTCTTATTTATTGTAAAAAAACCTTTAGAGCCTCATTGTAATCATCTTCTTGCAAATGAGCGCAGTCGTCAGATCTCTTCTCAAAGATAAGCCACCACCATTCTAGCAAGCTTGTTTCCACTGCATTTTACAATTTCAACTTATTTCCTTATTGAATAGAAACTAGTTTTATTGTATATATGTTATTCTATGTTAAGCATATTTTGATAATAATATGTATTCATTATGTTCTGCAAATATATTCCAAATCAAATATGGTTCATAAACATACTAATAATCACATCATAAGAATTTTCCATGAGAGTTTTGTGTCACAACTTAAAATAGTTGCAATTTTGCGATATTTCTCAAAATCTCTATTATAATCCCAATTCTGAAATGTCATTTCTACTATGCATCTAATGGAGGTAATTTAGATGTGGTATAGTGAACAGACCAAGAGAAAAACATTGTCCTAAGAAAACCTAAAACAGAAAAAAAAAATTAGTTAACCCCCAAAAAAATTCAAGAAAGTGATTTATGTTTCCTAATGTTGAATATGAATAACAAACAAGATATCTATTAATATGCCATAAATGATCCTTTATTTCATTAAATTATAAAACCCTTAAGGTAGGAAAAGTAATCTCTAAATGACTCAATGCTCCAATACAATCACAATACTTGACATATCCCATATGAGGGACTCCATCTTTATTTATAGTTTTATCCTTTACATCAATGAATGGGTCATACTACATTTATTGCATGATATTACATTTAGAAATAACTAACATAGAAAGTCGAGTCTACATTACATCAAATGAACACCACCATACCAATATTATTATTAACTATAATCTCTATTTTAACTCCTTTAGATCTCTATGGAGAATCCCACCATAAGCTCAAAGGAATAAAAGTTTGTATCCCACCATAAGATCAAAGGCCTAAAAGTCCATTTATTTTAATTTTGAACATAAATTTTAAAATAAATGGATTGAAATTTGGTTTGTTACATTGCAACCCAATCTTTTCATCTTCCAATTTTATACTAAGTGCAAAAACCAAATTGAACCTTTACAAAATATTTTTGACTTAATAATTGAAAATTTCTCATAAACCAAATATATGCAAATTTTGAGAAAATTGAATTATATCTTTAGAGCAAAGTGCATATCAACCTTACACATATAAATGATGTATATAGATTCCTTTTACCTTCTAATTTATTCAAAAATCATGAAAAATAATTAAATGCAAAACAACTTAATTAATTGCAAAAATTAAGGTTTGTGCATGATAATTATTTTGGATAGGGATAAGCATTCATCATATAGACATTGTTAGATCTATAGTCAAATGAGGCACATCCACTTGTGTATAATTCAACTTATACAATTGTAGGGACATCCAATGGTGTACATCTCAACTTATACACTATTACTAGTTACAATGCCTTATTTTTTTTTAAAGAAAAAATCACTATTTCTATTCAAAGATAAAATGGAAAATGCAGTAATCTTGTCCATATTGCATTTTATTTTTGTACCATTGAAAAATAATCCTCCATTCTACTTTTTCTTGGAGAAAGTTTTGAGAATGACTAATTATAAATTAGAATTCCAATTTCTAGGATTTGTATGTAATACCAATTCCTTATCAAAATCATAGTTGTGGGATTCATGAAGTCTCTTCATTCTTTACAATGGGGTTTTATTTACAACTATCATCTTTAGGGGGAAATATTAATATTCTTGTATTATCTCTTCTTCCAAAAAAAAATTTAATTTTTCCAATTACATTTCCAAATAAATAATATTTTTCTTTTTTTCAAATTATTGTTTATTGATTTTTTTTTTTTTTCATTTAAAAAAACACATTAAAATGAGTCACACTACCATGCTTTTCTTTCACCATGAAGTAATTGATAATGACCAATGCAATATTCAAAATCCATTGTCCAAATAAATTGTATAGGGAAGGAAAATCTAAATGAATCAAAGCATTGGCACATATAGCACCTCATTTCAACCGTACTGCACCCTTGTAACCATAGTTTTTCTTGAGCCAGAGACTTCATCTAGAAACCAGTAACCATCCACAAGAATGAAAGTGGAATACAATGATACAGAAGAAATCATGACCATCACTATTACACGCCCTGCAACCCATTCCAGGATATTACACCCCTCAGTTGAATATGGAACATGTATAAATATATTTTACAGAGGCATGGACTGAAATCCGGTCGTGGAGTAAGACTAATGAAATTATATTTTGGTTTAAGCCTATATTAACAGATAACAGCCATTGATAACTATCACACTATATATATAAATTTCTGTTGGAAAGTTTTAATCAATTAACCAATTTAGGTTAAGGTGGTTCATGATTGTTTCAACAATCTTTTATTGTTGGATTTAGTTAAAACTAATTAGTAAAAGAAGGAGGCAGCAATTAATGTAATCAGTTTTGTATCTGGAGAGGTTGTTTAAATATGTATGCTTGAGGCAGATTGTGAGCAAGGGGCTTCAAGCCCTCTCCCAGCTACTGGTTGTAATCTCCTATCCTTTGAGCAATAAAATGCTGTAGCCATTGTCCCGTGGATGTTTCCTTCATCCTAAGGATTTTACCACGTAAATCTGTGTCTCTTCTATATGATTATTATGTTACTGTGTGATTGTACGTTATTTCTTTGATTCTTTGCTGTGTGAATGAGATATTGGTGGGTTCATGAACCCAATAATCTCATAAAAGAGATTGAAGGTGAGAGTCATTTGTGGAAAAATAAAACTTTCTCATGAAACCTCCGGAATCAATCTAATCTCACACAATCCTAGTAACAACATCTCACTCATTAACAAATCTAAAGTCACCCTAACTTTTATATATATATATATACGTTTATTTTTTTTGTTGGCCGCACTATGGTCTGATAGGACTGAAGATATATTTGTGCCAAACTTGGTGTTGTATATATATCGTTCGATATCTGTTTACATACGGAATTTCAAAAGGAAGAGGCCCGTGAAATTTGAAATTTGACTATTTTGACAAGTATATCATCTGTTTTGAGGTTTTTAACACAGATTTATGATTATTATGGTAAATTTTTTACTATAGTTGGTGGACAAATTAATTGATAATGGACAAATTAATTGGTAGACAAATTGATCGTCAAATTACATGGCTGCATACATCTCAAAGGATGGAAACGTGTCTTCTTTTTTTTTCGTTTTTTTCAAAGTTGGCAGCACTATGCTCGGATGGGATTGTAAACACCTTGAGTCAAATTCATCAACTTAACCTTATTTTTTCACTTTTGAAAGGATTTAGAGGTGTTGAATACCTTCTTATATTAGTTAATGAGACACGAATGTTTAGAAAACTTTAAACAAATAATTGTATACGATCAACATAAAACAAATGTAAAAAATAATATTTTATAGGGAAAACTTTTATGAAGAAAAATCTTACATTATAAAGCACGTTCAATGTATTATTTAGTCTTAGTATTTTTAACAAGATGTTTAACAACTTAAATATATCAAAATTTTTAACAAGATGTTTAACAACTTAAATATATCAAAGAAATTTTGATAGTATAACAATGAATTAAAATTCAAATAATATGTTGTCGTCCAATCTTAGCATTTAATAAATAGATATAAAAAACCATAAATTATTTATGGTTTTCCAATTTTATATGTAGGAAATCACCAATAATTATTTGATCAATTGTTGTTGCTTGGTATTCATTGCCTATTAGTGATGTGCATATCACTACTTAGCAGCTATTCCTTTCCATTGTTCAACATTTATTTCTTGCCATTACTCAATAGTCATTACATGCTCCATTATAAGACTTCAAGGTGTATGACACACCTTTCTCATACTTCTCCCATTTGTCATATATCTTGCAAGAGTATAAGGGAGAATGACAATCTGTTTTCATCCAACCTTAGCACTCAGTGAATAGATATAACAAAACCATAAATCATTTATGGTTTTCCAATTCTATATGCAGAAAACCACCAACAATTAATTGACAAATTGTTGTTGCTTAGCATTCATTTCCTATCAGTGATCTTGATCCAGGTGGATATCAGTGGCCACCCACCTTTTCCAACTCGCTCAAAAGAGTTTTCTGACAATTTTGGCAATTTACTATTTTTAGCAGTTTTAATTTCCAGGGCCATTTTGAAGGCCTAAATGAAGGTTTTTTGGAATCGATCTTATCAATCATAGCCGAAGGCGCGATTGAGCCCCCAAAATGAATCTCCTCAATGATACCTTTCCAACGGGCTATTGTGCACCTAAAATGAAGATCGTATGCAAAAGTTACGACCCCGGGAAGTTGATGTACTGACTTACCCAAACAAGGCCCACATGACTTTTGGCACTTCATCTCCTAAGGTTAGGTGTTTGGATGTCTAAGGGTTTTGACATTCTTGTTTATTGTAAAAAGGCCTTCAGAGCCTAATTGTAATCATCTTCTTGCGAATGAGCGCAGTCGTCACATCTCTTCTCAGAGATAAGCCATGACCATTCCAGCAAGCTTGTTTTCCACTGCATTTTACAATTTCATCTTATTTTGTTATTGAATAGAAAACCGGTTTTACTGTATCTTTGTTATTCTATGTTAAGCATATTTTAATAATCTGTATTCATTTTATTATGCTCATAAAATCTAGATTAGTGGTATCAGAGTGGTCTGCTCCTTGTTGTCTTAATGCATGTCCCCAACGAGGCCAGGGTACAAAGAGTTGGGTCTCGAGCTTGTTTCTCTTGAGGAAAAAAGATCTCTCACACCCAAGCGACCTCTCATGGAAGGAGAAAATAAAGATGGTGGGACAAGAGATCCTTTCAAAATGTTGCTTGAAGAATCCCTTACGCAACAGAGGAACGACATGATGGATAGGTTCTCACAAATCCTTCGGCGACTACCAACAGGCGACGCATCTTTCTTGAGCGGAGGCACCGCACCCTTCAAGGTACAAATCAACTTCGATATTCCTATATTTGAAGGTCAGATAGACGCAAATGTTGTAGACAAGTGGTTGAATCTACTAGAAGGGTATTTTTTTGTCCATAACTTTTCAAATAGAGAAATGATTACTTTTTCACTCCTCAAAGTCATTCCCCATGTCAAAGATTGGTGGGAAACTTTCTATGAGAAAAAGGAAATAAAGGAACCCTCATTATTTATATTCGCGGCCACCTGGGAATCCTTCAGGAATGTTATTAAGGAACAATACTACCCTGTCAAAAGTTATGATGACTTGTATACCAAATGGACTACAGTACGGAAAGAAAGAGACCAAGCAGTGCCAGAGTTCAGAAATATCTTCCATACATTGCGAACCAAGTTGGGTATCAAATATTCAAACCAACATCTGGTGTTTAAGTATCGCGGTGCTCTACATAGATACATCCAGACAGAAATGGAATTTCTGGACATCTCGTCCTTGGGCATGGCCTACCGATATGCCGTCAAAATTGAGCAGAAGCTCAAACAAAAGATGCAAAAATTTGGGCCTCGGAACCCCTCACAGCAAAATCCAGGAAGGGGTGGCCCCAAACCACAAAACAAATGACAGAGCAAAGATGGACAATATCAGGACAACCATTCCAAGTCGCAAGCAAAGAAGGACACTGGAAAGACAAAGAAAGATATGGGGAAGTGGTGCGACTTCCAGAAGAGCCCTTGGCGTAACACTGTTGACTGCCGCTCAAAGAAGTCATTGGTGGATGAAGTGAAATCCTCTGAATCAGATGTGGGTTCTAACTCTGAGTTAGAACCAGAAAGGAGAAGACAGATCATTGACGTGGAACCAAGTGCCATCATTGCTACCACCAAGCTCCAGCTTGGTGAATTAGACGAGCTAGAAGAAGGAGAGTGCCTCTTCCATTCACAGATGTGGGTAAAAGGCACCCCACTACACTTCATCGTTGATAGCGGTAGCCAGAAAAACCTCATCTCAATAGAGGTCATCAAGCGATTGGCCTTGCCGAAAACACCGCACCCGCAACCCTACACCATTGGATGGCTCTGCCAAGGAAGTGATATCTGCATCAGCCAACAGTGTTGACTATCATACGACATCAAGCCCTTCAAAGATGAGGTATTGTGTGATGTTGATCCTCTCGAAGTTTGGAATGTTCTTTTTAGAAAACCTTATTTATGGAAACGTCATACTATATATGAGTCTAGGCCTCGTAGTGTTATTATTACTTTGAATAGTAAATTGTACAGGATACCCAAGGCAGTCCCTCCTAGTGTTATTTCCTTGATCTCTGCCAAACAATGTAGGAAGGTCGTCTCCCAGACCGGGATATTTGTCTTCTTCGTGATTCGCTCTCAGAGTGAGAGAAATATCACAACCACATCGGGGGACTCCGTGGTTGATCTCTCCACACAACAGAAGAAAGTGCATAAGGTTGTGGAAGAATACTTAGATATCTTATCTTCTTCTGCTGGGGTACCTCTGCACTTCTAGGTCAAGCATCCCATCGATCTGACCCCAAGCGCACCGCTACCCAATGGGCCAGTCTACCACCACTCTCTGTTAGAAAATGAGGAGATCAAGAGGTAGATCCAAGAACTGATCCGCAAGAGTCACATACATCCTAGCTCATCCCCTTTTGGGAGACCAATCATTCTGGTGCAGAAGAAACATGGGACCTGGCGACTCTACATTGATTAACGGGCTCTGAATAAAAGCACAGTTTGAAACCGGTACCCGATTCCCTAAATCGACGACCTCCTTGATCAACTCACGGGGGCCAAATACTTTAGTAATATTGATCTGAAGTCTAGCTACCACCAGGTCCCAATAGAATAGACAGATGTATGGAAGACTGCCTTTAAGTCAAAAGAAGGTCTTTTTGAATGGCTGGTCATGCCCTTTGGTTTGAAAAATGCTCCAACAAATTTTATGAGGATGATGGATGATATCCTACAACGTTACACCAATACTTTTGTAGTGGTGTATCTGAATGACAGTCTGATATATAGCAAGACTTGGGAAGAACACTTGCAGCATATTCAACAGGTTTTGCACACCCTACGGTAGCACAAACTATATGCAAACATGGAAAAATGTTCTTTCAGCATGGACAGGGTCCATTACTTAGGCTACATCGTTGATCAGCATGGTGTTCATGTGGATCCAGCCAAGATCCAGGTCATCCGTGACTGGCTAGCCCAACCACACTCACTGAACTTTGAAGCTTCTTGGGCCTCGTCAATTTCTATCGCAGGTTCATGGGTTCATGTTGGGATTCTCTCATATCACATGGGCCCTCAACCAAGTAACTAGGGGTGGTGGTAAGGAAAAATTTGCGTGGGATTTGTCCCAACAACAAGCCTTCGATGACTTGAATCGTTTGTGCTCATCCCCAGTACTTTCATTACCAGACCTGCAACATCCCTTTGAGAATGAGACAGATGCTTCAGACTATGTTGTGGGCGTCGTTCTAACTCAACACGGTCACTCCTTGGAACATTAGAGTGAGACACTATCCAATGTTTTCCATAAGTACCCTACTTACGACAAAGAAATGTACTCCATTGTGCAATACTTCCGCTAGTGAAGACATTACATTCTTTGGAAGGATACATTCATCCACACTGATCACAAGCCACTGCAGTTCATGCAGACCCAAGGAAAATTGCAGAATGACCACCATCATAAGTGGTCCACATACTTACAACAGTTCCACCTTAACATCAAGTATAAAATAGGAAGTACCAACCCATTTTTTGATTTCCTCAGCCGACCTTCAGTCACAGAACTCACCACGGTGCTAGACTCTTGCGGCCACGAGACCTCTTGATGGCCCCACCTCTACGAGACAAACCCTAACTTCTCCATCACCTACCAAAAATTGGTCATGAACTCAGTGATCGCTAATTTCCATCTTCAATATGGGTTTTTGTGTCGTCTAGGCCATCTTTGTGTTCCATAAAGCGGGCACGAGAAGATGATTTGGGAAGCTCACTACACCTGGGTGGAAGGACACTTTAGTGTTGAAAAAACAGTGGCAATGCTGCAAAAACATTTCTACTGGCCGAAACTTCAACAAGATGTCGAAAAGTATATCAGGTCCTGCACCTCCTGTGTTATTTCCAAACCGACCACTTAGAAATAGGGCATGTACACCCCTCTTCCTACTCTTGACAGATCATGGGAATCCATCTCAATGGATTACATGTCGGGCCTCCTGTCCACCAAGAGGGGAAATTACTGTGGTTTTGTGGTTGATCACTTTTCCAAGATGGCGATTCTAGCTGCCTGCAAGAAGAACATAACAGAAGAAGCCATTGCCAAGCTCTTCTTTGAACAAGTATGGGTACATTTTGGAATCCCACAAACCATTATTTTAAACCGTGACAGTCAGTTCCTCAACACATTTTGGTTGAGCCTCTGGTCACTATTGGATACCAAGCTTACCAAATCCACTGCCTTCCACCCTTAGACAGATGGCCAAATTGAGGTCGTCAATCAGATGATCATACATATCATGTGCATGTATAATTCAAAAAATCCCCACACATGGGATGAGAGTCTTCCCTATGGCCAACATAGCTACAATCGAGCTCTGCATAGCTCAACTAGCCACAACCCCTTTCATGTGGGGTTGGGATTCCAACCATTGGGCCCCATGGATGTTGAACTACCCCTGGTGACCACCTCGGCTGACTCGTCCCCTACATCACCAGAAGCTGACAAATCCACACGGTTCATTGAGCAAATCCAACACATTTTCCAACAGGTTCATAATATTCTACAAAAGTCTAATGCCAAGTATAAGCAGCTCCATGATCAACATCAGGTGCCACATAAGTTTAAGGTGGGAGACAAAGTTTGGTTGCACTTGCAGAAAGAACACCTTACAGGGCCCCATCAGAATCTTCACCCACTCCATTATGGGCCATACACCATCACCAAGTTTGTGGGTGATAATGATTTTGAGCTCAACATTCCCCCTTTCCTTGGCCTGCACCCAGTCTTCAACGTGGCTCTCCTTCAGCCATATTTCCCACCATTATTGGACACCTCAGAGATAGCAGAGCAGTTGAGACCAACAAAGATCAACCCTGACTGCATAAAATAGGAATCCAGTTATTATATTGTGGGCACATAGATCAAGGGCACTCGAAAACAAAGCATCCATTTTTATCGAGTCGTCAAAGCAGTGCAACTCGTGCACCAAGGAAAGTGGCTCACCCGGGGCCAAATTCAGCAGAATTTTCCTCATCTGATGGGGGAACTCAACTCAACGGATACCATTGCTTCCTAAGGAGGGAGGATTGATCCAGGTGGATATCAATGGCCACCCATCTTTTCCAACTCGCTCAAAACAGTTTTCTGGCAATTTTGACAATTTACTATTTTTAGCAGTTTTAACTTCCGGGGCCATTTTGAGGGCCTAAATGAAGGTTTTTCAGAATATATCTTCTCAATTATATTCAAAGGAATTATTGAGCCATCAAAATGAATCTCCTTGATGATACCTTTCCAACAGGATATCATGCACCTAAAATGAAGATCATATGCAAAAGTTACGAGCCTAGGAAGTTGATGTACTAACTTACCCAAACGGGGCCCACATGACTTTTGACGCTTCCTCTCCTAGGGTTAGGTTTTTGGATGTCTAGGGTTTTCAAAATTCCTTATTATTGTAAAAAGGACTTCAGAGCCTCATTGTAATCATATTCTTAGGAATGAGCGCAGTCATCACATCTCTTCTCAGAGATAAGACGCCACCATTCCAACAAGTTTGTTTTCCGCTACATTTTACAGTTTCATCTTATTTCATTATTGAATAGAAAACCAATTTTATTGTATCTCTATTATTCTGTGTTAAGGACATTTTAATAATCTGTATTCATTTCGTTTTTCTCATAAAATTTGGATCAGATATGCATGTCACTACTCAACAGTTATTCCTTTCCATTGCTCAACATTTTTTTTTGCCACTACTCAATAGTCATTACCTGCTCCATTATAGGACTTCAAGGTGTATGGCACACCTCTCCCAACATTCTCCTAGTTTCCATATACCTTGCAAGAGTATAAGGGAGAATGCATCAAATTGTGAGCTAATTGCTAGAGGCCATAAGGCCCATAGGCTCACAACACAACCTTAATTTACCTATCCTCACCAGTTTCATCAATGCATTTGCATCATTCTGCAATGTGTCAACTTTTTCTAGTATCACCTTTCCATCCTCCATCATGTCGCTAACAAAATGGTACTGGATATGTATATTCTTTTTCTTCGCATGAAAGGTTGGGTTCTTAGCCAAACAAATAGAGTTATTACTATCATATTGAACTATAATGGAATTTTGACTTAGCACTACTTATGAAGACAATTTCATAAAACAAATGGCCTCCTTACAAATATGATTCGTTGGCGTATACTTTGCCTTTGCATTGGACAAATAAATCACAACTTGTCACTTTCTCATCCATCTTATTACTCCACCAAACAACCAAAACACATATCTGCTTATAGATCCCCTTTTCTTCACACACCTTGTCCAATCAGAATCCATATAACCCTATATATCCACTGATTTTGGATCTCGTGAAACATCACTATGAAGACCTCACAAAAACTTGAAGACCATATTCACTGCAGCCCAATGTTCACATCTAGCATTAACCATGAATCAATTCAAGAATCCCATTTCCTGGGCAATGTTTGGTCTAGTATAGACCATAACATACATCAAATTACCAGTTGCACTAGCATAAAGAAAAGAAACCATATCCTCCATCTATGTGAATGTTGCAAGACATTTTTCAACTAAAATTTTAGTTCCCATGGAAATTAGAACACTCAATAGTCTGCAATTTTCCATGCAAAAGCATTGTAGCATAGAGTTTACATACTTACTTTGGCGCAAGTTAATTTTTCTATTTTTTCTATCTCCATTCCCAATATATAGTTTGCAACCACCAAGTCTTTCATATAAAATTGTGTTGAGAGCTGAGACTTCAAATCATGTATCACATCGTTACTATTACAAAAAAAAAAAAAAAAAATTGCAAACCAGTGACTCTTTACATTTTTTAATGTAGTGCTCTTGCTATGTCATATAGATCTCCTCCTTTAGATCACCATATAGAAATGTATTTTTCACATCCATATGTTCTATCTCTAAATTAAAATCCACCCCTACTTATAATAGGAACCTAATATATGTTAATTTAGCAACTGGGGAAAAGATATCATGAAAGTCTATCTCATCAACCTAGGATTATCTTTTTTCAACCAACCTTACCTTGTGATTTTCATCATTACCATTCAAATTTATCTTCTTTTTGAATACCCATTTACATCCAATGGGTTTCCACCCATCGGAGAATAGTACCAAGTCGTGTGTATCATTTTTTATAAGTGCAACCATTTCCTCATCCATGGCCAATCTCCAAGAATCCTTATCTTGCATCTCCATTACCTCTTTCATAGTTCTAGGATCATCAATGTTAGAAATAAATAAAATATACATATGGGATTGGATGGACTATAATTATACATGTTTAGTTGTTTTCTTTTCCAAGTGGACCTCCTTAAAGTTTTAGGTGGAGTTTCTTCCTCCTCTTTTGAATTCTATGAATCCTCCTCCCCGTTAGGTCCATCATGAACCTCTTTTTCAACATTCTCGGTTTTCGGTTGTATCTAAACCATTGACTTCATCTCATCCTCTTCTAGCTACACTACTATGAGAGAAGGCTTAACTTCATTGTAAATAACATTATTTCTATACAAAACTTTTCTAGTCACATGATCCCAAAGGTTGTACCCTTTCACACCAATATCACAATCGATGAAGATACATTTCATGGCCTTGTTATCTAATTTAAATTTCTTTTCCTTAGGCACATGAACATCTGCCTCACAACAACAAAAAAAAATATGTTAAAGTGAGGGATTATTCCCTGTCTAGACCTCCATAGGCGTCTTATCCACAAGAGTTTATGTGAGAGACCTATTAATCAAGTAACATGAAACAAAAACCGTTGCTTCCCATAACTTCTTCTCTAAAACCGCCACTAATCATACTTGTAACTTTATCCATCAATGTTTTGTTCATCCATTCTACAACTCCAATAGTTGAAGGGTATATGGAGTTGTCTTATATCTTTCAATGTCATTCTCCTTACAAAAATTATCAAACTTCGTAACAAAAAACACACTGTTATTATCGTTCCTCAACACCTTAATCTTCCTAGCAATGTGATTTTTCAAGCATTCATTGAACTCCTTAAAATGAATAAAAACCTCAAATTTAGTTTTAAGAAAATATACCTATGTCCTTTTAGAATAATCATCAATAAATGACACATAATACAAAGCCTTAAAAATCAAAGGAACTTTAACTTGACCAAATACATTAGAATGAATTAATCCCAATGACTTACATATTTGTTTTCCATATATGCAATGCTTGCAAAAATCAAATTCAAGAGAACAATCATTCAATCCATCCACAATATTTTTTTTTTCAAGGCCCATAGGCCCTTCTCACCTATATGGCAAAATAATTGTTGTCATGGAATTGTCTTCTTTACAATTAACTTTATTTATGAAACAAGAACTTGTTTAGGTACCCAAAAAACATGACCATCAGAAGTAGATATAGGTGATCTGTTGGATAACTAAGAAGCGAGGGGGGGGTGGGGGTGAATCAGTTGTTTCTGTGCTTAAACAATTATGCCCATTTTAAACTCTTTACAGGACACTAAATGATGATCACAATAATGCAAGGAAGTAAGCAATAGAATATTCAACATCAATCACACACATGAAATACACAGAGACAGATATTCCTGAGGAAACCCATAAAGGGAGAAAACTTCTTCTTCTTGATATGATAAATAGTCTTTATTCTCTGTAAATTATCATTCTTATGTGCACCAACTCATTTTGAGGCTACCACCTTTGATTTACAAGCAGCAAATTGTTGAGAAAACCAACACTCTTGATTCTCTACCACCCACTAGAAGGAAGCACTAACTCCCTGAGTGTTCCAGCACCAACTGGATGGAAGCATCAACTTCCAGTTACACAGGCACCAAACTGTATAACAAAGAACAATAGTTCTCCCTTGCACCACCCTACCACCCTAGTTTTTCTGGCTGCAACCAGATGGAATCTACAACTCCCTGTGTTCAAGCACCCACTTGAAACTCTGAGGACAACAGTCCTCCTTAGCACCTCCCTAGCACCCTAAAATATAAATCTTTGCTTTGTACAATTTATTACAGTGATACAGTATTCATCAATGGCTTACCAATCTCATCACTGTTCTTCTACACTTCTCTATTCTTCCTGCATCAGTGTCTTCTTACTCGCATATTCTTGTGCTTTCTATTCTTTTGATCTGTCTCTGCATGTGCACCTAGGATTTCTCTTCCTATGTCATATATGTATCTCTATTCTATCTTTTTCTTTTTCATCTTATGCTCTATGCACCATTTCCATTCTATGTGCTATGCCTCTTATGAGTGCTTCAGTTGTTGCACACATCGTCCTTCTACCCGCATGAATAACTATCCAAAGAAGTAACCATATATTCTCTTTTGTGTGTATATTTATCATGCCAAGTGCTCTGCTAGATCATACACTCAACTCTTTGTCCTCTCTGGCGATTATACTGAGTTTGTTCTTCATCAATGGTCATTATCCAAAGATTACTTGGATTCTCTAGCAGTTACAATCTTCGACACTTTTCATTTTGTCAATTTTCTCTATGATGAGTCTTCATTCCACTGGAAGTTACCTCGAGACTCTTCAGCTCCTCTCGCGATCACCCTGAATCTCTTCGAATTCTCTAGCAGATGCAATCTCTCTGTTTCTAGCAGTTACAATCAATATATTTTGACAGTTATAGAGAGAACCTCTACACTCTCATCCCTTTGGTGTCTTTTCCCTTCCTGAGAAAAACTTCACAGTAGGTGCTAGATTTTCTTGCTAAGCCCCTTCCTTTCACGTGACCATGAGTTATGATCAGACGCCTATCCAAAAAGGCGTTTCATGATTTTGCGTTTTGGGTGATCGACTGCATGTCACCTCAATTTTCCCAACTCGCGAAACTCTGAGGTGGAGCCTAGCAATGCTAGCTCCTTCTCTTCTGTTGATGTAACCATGGTTGTGATCAAACGCTTATTCCAAAGGCGATTCCTGATCTCGGTCTAGTGAGCACTAGCTTTGCTTCTCGATATGACCTTAGGCAATGATCTCATGTGACCAAATGATTGCGGGTGTGTCCAAAGATGGTTTGGGATCAACCGCTTTTCTCCCCACAATCCACCTCTAGATTCCACGTACCCTTTCTCCAAAATCATGGTTTCAATTGCGGCCTGCTCATGAAACATTAAGACACGAGCATGTTATGGCCTCGCAATGCGACGAGACCGTTGATCTCACGATCTTGACGGTGCTCGTGAACTAACGCTTCAAATCTTTCCTTTGAAGTTTTCATATCATATCTACCCTTCCTAAATCAACGATTGAGATTTACTTTTTGATCTGGGTTCCAAGAGTTTCAAATCTCAAACCTCACTGTTGTAGGAAAATCTGCCTGCGGACAAGTAGATCGACCTCTAGGGCTTGACCTTAACCCTAGATAGAAAATTGCTTAACGTGGACACCGAATTTCTCTCAAATCTATCTAAACTAACACATGAGAAGGAAGGATGATAGAAGTACCTTTTTATCTACGTTTGTCCCTGCACGCTCCGAGTTGCGCTCCAATCTTTTGCTCCTTGCTGAGTTCTGCGGGCAAAACAAAATACAACTACTTCCTACTCTATTGATATTAGCTTGAAAACAAATCTACCATTAAATGATAAGTTCATGTAACATCATACACAAACTAGAAAGAAACAGGCCAAGCATGTCATATTAATGAGAATAACGACAACAGTACTTACAATCGTAGATGCGAATGCGACAGCTTCGTCGAGTCCTCTTCATCTAACCCTTGCCTGAAAGATCCAAGACCTGGATAACAGCAGCTTCACTGATCAATCTTCTTTGGATGACTTCAAGTTTCCTCCAAGATCATAAGTTTCACATATCCAATTCTTCCCCCTAGCACCACTTATGAGATCATAAGTTTGGTGTGATTCTCTCTTTCTGTCTTCATTCACCATTAGAAAGCTTTCTTATATAGCCTTGGAGAGGCTTCAACCACTTGAGATATCCTTGGGGGAGGTGAGAATTTTCCTCCTTCAGTTGAGGATCTGCCCTAGGATCATGGCTGGACTAGGGATTCGAATCCAACTATCTTCCAATAATGAAAAGATGCTTCCCCCATTCATCTCAACAGCTTAACAACTTCCCAGAATAGGTAGCGCTCCCTCAAAAGGGCCATCAGAGCANCATTGTAGCGCTCCCTAGTAAGCTTTAGGGGGCGCCAGTGCCCTCAAAATCTATAGCGCTCCCTCAAAAGGGCCAGGGGAGCATTATAACGCTCCCTGACAGTGTATTGGGGAGCGCCGGCACTCCGAGATAGTGTAAGGGGGAGCGCTCCTCTCCAAAACTCAGTTTTTGAGGTGCTTTCAGGTGGCAAAAGGTGTTTGACTTCAGTAGATCAGTTCTCCTCCTTCAAATCAATCATGTGAGATGTTATAAGTGTTCCCTTAGTGTCATTGACATGGCAGTATGTCTGAACATGCTTTGTGACACTAGTGATCAACTTGTGACACTTGCGAAAGTTGACGGGAAGATGCGACACTTACGACGATTGATAGGGACAATGCGACACTTATCCATCTGAACAATTTTGACGTGTAATAGAATGCCCCCCAAAGTATGAAGTCAGAAGATGCGAACTGATGACTGAAATTCTTTGTAGATGTTCAAGCAAGGGTATAGACTCGGAGA
>JASDQU010503397.1:116204-134291 GCA_032191745.1 Picea mariana | reverse complement strand
CTGTGTATGAAGATAATTCACAAATTTCCATCTATTAAGTCATTCTTCCAAAGAAATACTTATCTCATTGTGGATAAAGTCCAAAATCCTTCCAGAAATTCTCCTTGTGGATAAAGTCCCAAATCCTTAGAGATGTAATTCTCATCCCATGTGTTGTTATTTGATCATATTTACACAGATCAATACAATACTAATCTCCTCAACAGTTAAATATTTCTCATCTTCTTCTGCAGTGGTTATATAATCAAATTTCATGATGCCCTTTCAAACTAAAGGACACACATAAATCTCCATATTAAGCAATTCTTCCAAAAGACTACTTATTATCTAAAAAAGTTCAAAAATATTCATTTTAAATACCATTCTTCCAAAAAATACTTATCTACTATTTCTTCGATGGAATAGATGTTCTCATATAATACTACGCCATTCTTGGACAAGAAAGCAAGGACTGCATAAATCTCCATATTAAGCAATTCTTCGAAAATACTACTTATTATATAAAAAAGTTCAGAAATCTTCATTTTAAATACCATTCTTCTGAAAAATACTTATCTTCTCTTTCTTCGATGGAATAGATGCTCTCATATAATACTACGCCATTCTTGGACAAGAAAGCAAGGACTACAATCGAGGAAAATTTAAAAACTCTCTTTTCTAATGTGGGATAGAATCTGTTCTCAAATACTCAAACATATTCAATTTCAAAATCAAGTGTTCATCATGATCTAATCTTAAATAAGTTTGAATGTACACCATTTAAAAATCTGTTCTCAAATATTCAAACATATTCAAGTTCAAAATTAGGTGTTCATCATGCTCTAACCCTAAATAAGTTTGAGTGTACACCATTTAAGACAATGAAAAACTTATCTAGGGATTCTATATAATTCAAAATAATTGAGGAAAGACTAAAAACTATAAATCTGAGAAAACAAAAATTTCATAAAAGTCAAGAACATACATTTATGAATCATCCTGAATGGACACATCCTTTCCTAATCTAGTTGCTTCCTCAATCCCAATCTCTCTCTCGAGCACACTCTCATGTACTCTCTTCTCCACATTAGCCTATATATTACATTTCAAATTTGAAAATTTAATAAATTATATTCAAACAATTATATAACACATTAAATTTAAATGATTTTAAGACATTAAATGATACCTGTAAACTCCCACCTGCTCCAAACTCTCCCAATGAGAATTGAGACAAGCCAACCCAAGTACCAGGAGATGGAATAGATGGAATAGAGAGCTGTGAACAACAAAACTAAGAACTAAATCGAGGATTTAACGTGTTCACAATTATACAAAATTATAAATGTTGTTGAACTCTTATTCAAAAGAGTGGAGATTGAATAAATATTAGAAAAAACATACCCGATTCAATCCATCCAAATTCAAACTTGTCGAATCAAGTCCCCTACAAACTGGAGCTTCGTTTAACATATCTCCAAACTACAATTAATGGCAAGAAGAACTCGATTATTTCTATAGAAACAAGGATATATATATCTAGAACTCGAAGTAACCTATCATAAAATGTGTCAAAATTTTCCTAAATAGATCACATACCAATCTGCGATTCAGGTCATCATTCTGAATGACCTTCTTCCAACCATCCCGACAAAATTTGGCATACTCCAAAATTTCTTCTGCTGATATTGCATCCAAGTTTGCATATGTTTTATCAACAAATGTGGCTCAAGAATTGGCCTTAGCTCACTGACGCTTCATGCCAACATCAACACCATAGAACATAGCTTCCAAATTTTCCCCGATTGCAGTCCTGGCCCCTTTGCCAACTTCTCATGTAGACTGGAACTCTGAAAGTGATGCAAATGCCCCTTTTGGGTGAGGTACTAGAGGTTGTGGAGGCCTCGACAATGCTCCACTTCGATATGCCTCTTTGTGATTATATGTACGTCATTTACCAGTACCATAATATTTGGACGGTAGACTGGTATAATCTAGGTGCATGTGCAAGAAAAACTCTGCAAAAAAATGTCTTGCATAATAGTGTGGAACCTCATCGTTCCACGACAATTTCCCATATGCGGCCAAAAATCTATTATACAGATGTTCGAAAAAGTGGGGGTGCTTAAAATATTGCACCTTCAACATTTTCCTCTTTGGACCCTCTTTGAAATTGAACATAGAGATGGCGTCCTCCTTTGAAACTCTATTTTTTACTGTATCCTATTTATCAGGACCCATCACCTTTGACTTTTGCTACCTCATTAGATCGACAAAACTGTCAGTGGTTGGCCCCATATTCTGATATACATCCATAAAGTTTTCCAGTGAATGAAAAATAATTTGCAAACTTTGTTTTCTCTCTAAAGGAAGTTCCAAGACTGCCAAATCATTTTCCAACCTCTTTTTAACACCTAAGCATCACTCAAGCGTCATTTCTTCTGTATTCCCTTCACATGGAAGTTCCTCTCCAACTTCTGAAGGATAGGTGGATGTTGGCGTGTAATCTTTTGTTTCTTAATAACGCGGCCTCCTACATCCACCTTCACCCTCTGCACCGACATTTGAATCTTCATGAAAGACACTCTCATTGTCACCCCTTGCTCTAAATTGATTTCCTACACACACATTTGAAATTAACTTCAAGATTTAACCTCACATAAATTTAAATACAAAAAAATTCAACAAAAATAAACAAAATTTAAGAAACTTACCAGAAATGTTCTCTGGTCTCAAGCTATTCCCTACATTCTTAGGTGTAGGAGTGTTGATGCGCAACCTATCCAAGAAGGTTGCATCCATAACACTGGTTTGAGTAGGTTCTACATTTGATATATTTACAGACTCGGTTGAAAATCTCCTTTGATGATATTGTTGGTGCTCACTCGAAGTCTCAGTTGAAGAAGGAGTTATTGTTCTTCCTTCTTGAGAACGCCTAGAGTGTTTGCAAGGAATGTTTGCATAATCTCGTGTCGAAATCACTCCACAATATTTATCCACAATGCAGAGTTTATCAAAAAAAATCCAAAGATGTACACAAGTTCAAACAATTTAAAACACGGAGATAAATCAAAGTTTTAAACAATCAAGCCACAGAGGTACTTGTTCATTAGAAGACACAAATACTGGTCATTCATCCATGAATCAATCAACTAAAAGATAAGTAAGGGGTCCACAGACAGCATGGCAAATTCTTATCCTTCACTCATCACCCATGCACAGAAAAACAATGCATTTGAATCTATAGGTCTTTAAACACTGAAGTGACAACTGTCGATTTGGCTTCTGACCGTCTTCTCAGGCATGGACTGATGTCTAAAGGGATAAGAAAAAGAAGATAAAACCACAAAATTTTCACATAGAAGTCATTGAAATCATAAGTTGGGTTCACCAAGGGACTTCCATTCCGCTGAGAGGTTTATCATTCACAATCCACATCAAAGAAAAATGCGCAAAAACTAAACATTCATCCATGAATCAATTTGGCCTAGATTTTGGTGTCTTGGATTGCCTAACTAATGTTGAGGTGTGTGTGAGCCCATTCTTAATATTACCTTCATGCTCTTTAATCCTTATTTGAAATGATCACCCAGTTTCCCTGATGTAGTTTTTTCCACAAGTGCATTCTACCTTATAGACCAATTATACTAACATTGGTCCATGGTATCCTTCATTGATATCATGTTTTATCTAATGGTTTCAAGGGGTTTAAAAGTGACTATGATATCCTTATTTACTAGAACCTTAGTGACCATATTGGTGACCCCTTTGATGTAGGGAAGGTTTTGCATGAACATGGATTATATGCCATTGCTTTAAACTTCCCATTAGCATTGTTTAAATGGAGTTTTTATAATAATCCCTTCGTTGTTATGTTAATTGAGATGGGATTGATGGTTGTTTTTATGAACCTAATATAAATTAAATTAAGATGAAGGGACCTAGTTGTTTGTTTGGATGACATGAGATATTTAAGTAAAAATTGTTGGATAGTTGTGGATATAGTTGAACTAAATACATAATTTTGAAATATTTTATGGTGACCTAAAGTTACATAGAGGGACCAAATATCAATTAAACTAATTCAATGAAATATCAATTTACTTATTGTTAAATTTATAAGAAGTTGCAAGAGCCATTCTCTGAAAGGATGGCTAGGACCCTAGACAAGATCTAGGGCCCCCAGTGCACTCCTGGGGTACTTTTTCTAGGACCAAACAATCAGTGCCATGGAAAAAGACCCTTGTTAGGGATCACAATATCTGACTGGGGTTCTTGGTCTAGAATCAAGCAGTAAAGACCCTTGAGAGGGCCTCTAATATACAATTGTGGTTCTTGGTATAGGACCAAGGAGTTAACCCCCCTAGATAAGTCTAGGGCCCCTAGACATGGTCTAGGGTACCCATGCCTAGGGAATGGGTTGATCCTTAGTCTTGGACCTTGGTGGATGAAACCCCCAAAAAAAATTTGAGGCAAATTGATCACATATGCAATGATGATAAAGTAATAAGATCACAATGAAAATGAATGAACGAGTATTTCCACCTTGTAAACCCTCCTTAAGCCTCTCCTACCCTTGTTTGTGTGATGTGGGATTTTATGTTGTTTTGTCTTAAGGGTTAATTAAAGTTTAAATTAAATGTTTATTATATCATGTTTAAATTATTTAATTTAAACATGTTATATTAATTATTTTAATTTAATTTATATTTTTAATACCCTAACCTAAAGTATAAATAAAACCCCTCCTACCCCTCACATTACATAATTTTATTTTCTCTCTAGAGTGAGCAGATCCTCTCCTTTCTACGACCTTCTTGATTTTCTGTTGGAGTCTTCTTGCTACAATCCTCTAGATTTTCTGTTGGAATGTCCTTGTTGTGGCCGTCTTGATTTTTTCTGTTGGAGTCTTCCTTGTTGCGGCCCTCTATCTTTCGTTGTTGTAGAGTGTGTTGGAACTTGTAACGAACCTCCTCGTTACGACAATAAACCTCTTAGCAAGTGCGATTTTTGTTTTGTTTTTAAAGGTGTGTGCGCGCGTGTACAAGGGAAACAACACATTTGATTCTGCATCGCCACCCAATGACAAACAAGACGCAACCCACGATGAACACAACCATACGACATACGATACACTACAAGTAACTACATGCATTTAACGACGATCAATCGACAATAAGTAAGATTGACTACCCGCCCGTCCTACCCTACAATGGTTAGGACCTCCAAGACACATAAACAACACTCAAGCCCAGGTTCCCATCAATTTTAACTATTTAAGGTCTCACGGCTGGCGACTGTTCTGAGGAACATGGAGGTGTCTACATCCCGCCTGACATGAACAGACCAAGCAACAAAATTATTATAATCAAGCACAACAATAATTAAAAGTGCAACCATGTCTTCTACGGGAACACAAGTCAATTAATTGCGAAATCAATTAATTGTGAATCCAAAAATAGCCAATCCAGTTAAATGTGATTTTCATTAATAAGGCATTTTCAATGATTTGCAAAAATCCCAATCCTTAAATCATAATAACTTTTGGACTTAGTTCAAGACATTATATTTTATCCACTATCAATGATATTTAATTTCATCATCACTGCCATGAAATACCAACCATTTTTCATTTTATTTTACAATAACTACATAAAATGACTAATACATTACATCCGATGTGTTATCTATAATCATTTAGTAACTTTACAATGAAATGAATACAACGTCCACATTAACAGTTTCATAACATTATCTTGAGCATTAAACGTTTCATTCCCTAATCATTAACATAAAAAAATAATAATATTATCATTACATTACCATAAGCATATAATCAACATCCTTTACATCGATTATTACTCTGAACCAATAATAACATTAACATTAAAACATTACACTATATTACCTTCACATTATATTACATTCCTTTGCATTACATTCTATTATATTACCATTGATGTTAAATAACCTTGTAACGAATATCAATTACCTTGCTTCTTGTATGTTGCCAACAAATAAATGCTATAACATAATATCATTTTATTACTTATATTACAACATATTAACATCTCATTATATTACACTCCATTACATTCAATAGAATATATAAGGGTCAAGATTTTATAGAAAGAAAAACAATCTATTCCGTTATAACAATATAAAACAAGACAGCTGTAAGTAACCATCATTCCATTTTGAAGAACTTGTTCTCAATTTCAACGAAAACCAATATTCTGTTTAATTCTAGTATCTCCACTAAATATTCTTCATCAGTAATAACTATTCAAGGGTGGCTATTATTGCAGGCATGAAATTGAAAGCGATTAAAATAACATTAATTTACATTCCCTGTTGGCTAACACTTAACATTAAATTTGCTTTATGTTGCTGTGACTTTGCCCTAAAACAAATCAACATTTCATTTTGTATTAAACTAAATTGCAACAGAAAATCAACAGTTGCATTCCTATATCTAACACTAAGCTTAGATTTACTTTTTATATTAAAATAATTTGCCAATGGAATAAACATAAGAATTACATTACAGTGGCATTCACCTACTTAATGAATCGACATAATACCAAAGTTCATAAGTCATAAACGTTTAATTAAGACAATTTCTTTATGTGTTACTAAAACGAGATTTCTTAAAGCTGCAGTACAAATTCTAACACTATTTCGGTTATCACGAAATATAAACAGTGACAGTTTGGGGGGGGGTGCACTAGACCGAAAGGGCACATGATGCACATAGGCCAGAATTCATGGGGTCTCTGCATCAATCTACCTAACAGAATTTAATAATTCAAATATGGCCGAGTGGTAGAAGGCGTTTGTGTAGAAGGCTATGTGGGTCCTCTGCCAGTGTTAAGGCATTGAATCGTTAAGAGGATCACAAGGAATCTACGTTTGCAGTGGTAACCAAAAGGATGCATTAGCTGCTTAACTAAAGCATAAAAATAGGTTCCTACCCGACATGCATTAATCACAAAATAAATACAGACAGGCTACAAACTGGTGGTAACTGACCGTAAACTAAATTTTACTCTCTGTCATGCTACTCCCATCAATAGCAAGTTTTAAGAATGAGGGATGGAGTGAATGGGACGTTGGGTCATGCCTCAATGGATACCACCCCATGCCTCACAGGTGTAAGAACCAGGAACCTTCTCATCCTCCAGGCATTAAAATCCAACATTAAAACAATACACTGTCCAGCAAAATCGAATCCCCCTCACGCTATCGCTGCTTACGTTCTGGTCACAAATTTAAGAAATGGCTCCAGAAATTTAATAAATGAACAATACACTGTACAGTCCCCAAGTTCAAATCCCAACCACTCAGTCCAATTGCTAAGGTTGGGTCGCAACAGACAAGGAAAATTCTAGGCAATAAATAAATAAAAACGAATTTACACAGTCTCGAATTTAAACAAAAGCAAGACCATGAAAAATTCATCTTCCCATGTATAAAATGATGCATGGCCCAATGGAGAACCCAAACCGAGGATAATTATATGAAAATATGATGCTTCCATATGTGGAATGACACCCAGTCCCACTTTTAACCGCAAGCACTTAAGAAGGGAAAAAGATCATAGTAACTAATCACGAAATGACATTTCCAAGAACGACGTTTGCATGCCATTAATTAGATTCACAAAGCCTTTAAACCATAATGAAACTACCAGGAATACCATCACAGACTATTCACAAATTCCACAATCGCCCTTACCCCCATCACTAGATAAATTCAAAATTCTACTTTTTCTTATCTAGATAACAACAGGAGAAATAAGTATTTATTGATTGCAAACAAATTTTCTAGGGCGGGATGGATTTGCCATTACATCCAATTCAGGGAAGTCCCATTTCTTTTTTTAAGTAATAGAGGTAAAAAGGGTCAGATTTATTACCACACAATTTAGCCATTACTACACATTTCCTATGTAAATAACAAGGTGAATTTGAATGCATTAATTATATACATAATAACACAACCATGTATATAATACCAGAAATTATAACTATATCTATGATTGTCATTGACTGAATATTTATATAACAATTAATTAAATGTGAAAATACCAATCTGGGCATCCTACTCTACCAAGTAACAAACATACCTTTTTCCTTATCGCCCACCTCGAATGTTGTCTGCGCGCTCCATGCCGCTCCTACTCCCCGACCATAGAGACCTCACCGGTACCTACCAGCCAATCGCTAGGGGTACTCTGCTTCCCCCTTAGCCCCCCAAGCCGCAAAGGGGCCACACACTATCCAGATGGTACTTCTAGCTTCCCAGCTCGCCTCGCAAGGCTGAGCTACCACTCCTATCCGAGCTGGAAAATTCCAACTCCTCACAAGCAATCAGTCAAGTCACAAATACAGCAGTGTAATGTTACACTAACAACCAATCCTCTTTCTTCCTCCTCTTCCCTTTATTTTATAGAGCTTTTAGCACCTCCAACTTTCCCTAAATCACATTTAAATTAAGTTTTAATAAAAAAAATTCTAAATATTCTCTTCCGCACAAGTGTCGTCCATCCCCCTCTTTCCTCCAATAATTATTTTCTTTAAATTTATTAATTGTCTCATTTCCCTCACCCACCTAGAGTTGTTCCTAAATTTACTCCTAGGGGCTCCTAGATCCCCTTACATGTTTTAAATACTTTATCTAAAATGATGTTGCTAATTTAGTTCATTTTAGAAGGTTCTTAATTGCAGATTCCTTACTATGTTGACCTCGCTTTTTACCATAAGTTCCCTTCTTTCCTTTATTATGTTTCGTCCAATTCTTAGTTTCCTAATTTTTATTTTTCCCTTCTTTCCCCTTTTAATAACGCCAAAATGGAAGTTGCACTATTTAATCTTTTCCTTTTATTTTTAATTTAATATCTTTTTATACTTTCCCAAGTTAAGAATTAATTTCTTCTTTGCAATTTTTAAATCCATTAGTTTTAATTAGATTCTTACTCTCTTAATTTACCCCAAGAATTTTATGAAGACTAAACTATTACTTAAGTGGGTTTTAGTTTAAATTTTTATTTTTATTTTTATAGGGTATTTTCTTAAGGTTAAACCAAATTTTACCCTAGAGAAGTTTTAGACTTAGTTTTAGATTCTGAACGGAGCGACAATTATTTAGGGAAGTTGTTTAAGAATTTCTTAATGTGTTAATATTTTTAGGGCCATCTAGGTTTCTTCCTTCATCAAGATCAATGCGACGCTTCCTTTAGGATGCACCATGTGCTCCAAGGGTGCCACTCGCCTCGTTCATTTCTTTTGCACGACGTGCCCTTCAAGATGCACCACGTGTGCCAAGGCTGCCACTCGACTCTTGTGTTTCTTTTGTGTGATGTGCCCTTCAGGATGCACCATGTGCTCCAAGGGTGACACTTTCCAACTTGTGCTTCTTTTGCATGACGTGCCCTTCAGGATGCACCACGTGCTCCAAGGGTGTCACTCGCCAACTTGACTAATTTGTAGACATCAATAACCCTTGGAGTCAACACTCTTCCAGGTGAACTTGTAGGGGACTAAGGGTTTCTAAGGAATAAGGTCCCCGCCTTATTGCATGCCCCTTAGAGTCATCGTGAGAGACTTTCATATTCTACACTCATGGCATCGTGGATCCTCTCGAACTAGGTAATCGTTAACCTACAGTTCGAGCCATGGCAGGAGTGCTAGTAAGCTGTGGCAGGGATGTTGTCCACACCTCTCCCTCAACCTCTCTGGAAATTGTGTGTGGCCCCCTTACTCCATATGTGACTCTGGTTAGCAAGCTATCGTCAGCCTGCATCATCAACAAACGTGTCAGAACATGTCCACATCATATTATCAAATCAATGTAATATCACAGTAAATAAATCAGCCCAAATTGCACACTCCCTGACTCAATCCAGAGTCCAAGGGGTTCCGTCGATGCCTCTGCATCCTCAAGCTTAGAAACCCTACACAATCAGTAAAAATAAGTCAATAGCACCTGTCTATGTCAAAGAAGTAAGACATCATGTCATCTAACATAATGCATCATAATCAAGGAAAAATGTTTTAATATCAATATAGTTCGGGTCACTTGCGAGCAAGTGTCCTAAAAAATAAGTTTTCTTAGCGCGCCAGAGAGGGATGTTACATACACCCCTTCTTGGTCTAAAATTCATCCCAAACTTTCATGGTATAAATGCCTAAATAAATGTATCACAGTATCATAGGTCTATCTATCACACAAAAATGGAAACCGTTGGCGCATATCATATGCGTCCTCCCAGGTCGCCGAGTGCGAACTGTAATTGTCCCACTGGACCTTGACCTGATCTACCGTTCGACGTCGTATCTGTCAAACACGATGATCTAAGATGCAGACTGGCTCAGCCGTGAACGCTCCCTCATTCGATACCTGCAAGGAACTCATGTCAATCACATGTGTAGGATCACTAATATAATGTCTCAAAACAGATACATGAAAAGCATCGTGCATACTCAAAGAATTAGGCAAGGCTGGTCGATAGGCCACGAGCCCCTTTCTTTCCACAATCTTGAAAGGTCCCATGAACCTAGGAGAGAGTTTATCTCCCTTTTCAAACTTGATTGAACTCTTATGTGGTTTAACCCGCAAGAAGACTCGATCACCAACCTCATAACTACGGTCAACTCAGTGCGCATCGACACAACTCTTCTGTCGATCCTGCGCTTCTTTAATCCTTTGTCTCATGGTTTTCATTTTCTCTTCCATTTCTTGGATCACTTCTGGTCCCACTAGGACCCTATCCTCAAGCCGATCCCAACTCAAGGGCATCCGACACGGTCGCCCGTAAAGAAACTCGAAAGGCACCATCTTAATGGTGTTCTGGTAACTGTTGTTGTAAGCAAACTCTACCAGTGGCAAGAATTCCTCCCAACGCTTTTGTTGGTCCATCACATACATGTGCAACATGTCTTCCAAGGTTTGGTTCGTTCATTTTTTTTGTCCGTCAGTCTCTTGGTGATACGCAATACTAAAGTTAAGTTGAGTTCCCAAGGCCTCTTGGAAACTCGTCCAAAATCATCCAATAAACACCGATCCTTGATCGGATATAATCTTCTTAGACATGCCATGCAACCTCACAATCTCACTGATGAAAAATCTAGCTATGTCAGGTGCCTGATACATCATATGCACAGGAATAAAGTGAGCACTCTTCGTCAGAGTGTCTACTACTATGAAAATCATGTCATGCCTCCTTGCCATCAGTGGCAATCCAACAATAAAATCCATCGAAATGACCTCCCATTTCAATTCTAGAATGGCATGTGGTTGAAGTAATCCTGCCAGGTGTCTGTGTTTAGCCTTTACCTGCTGACACTCTAGACATCTAGCCACATAGTTGACTATGTCGGCCTTCATTCCCCTCCAGAAGAATAAGGGTTTAAGATCTTCCCTCATCTTTGTGACTCCTGAGTGAGCCATGTAAATTGCTCTATGAGCCTCGCTCAGGATCAACATCCTCAACTCATCGTTTGGTGGTATGTAAATCTAAATTCTAAACCTTAATAACCCATCGCCATCAAATGAAAATCCCTCGTATCGTGGTACCATCATGGTATTTTGTCTGATAAAACCCTCGACCTACTTGTACCAATCATCATCACGCTGTAAAGTGAGAATCTTCTCACATAGATTCGTCTAAAGAGGCAACACCGAAAAGATGCGTGGCCTCCGACTCAAAGCATCCACCACTCGGTTCACCGTTCCCTTTATGTAAGAAAATCTCAAGTCATACTCGCTAAGAAATTTTGACCAACGTCATTCTCGCGTGTTCAGGTCGCTTTGTGTAAAAATGTGTTGTAGCCCACAATGATCAGTCTTCAATTCAAATTGTCATCTAACAAGGTAGTGTCTCCAAACCTTCAAGGCATATACGATGGCTAATAACTCCAAATCATGCATTGCGTAGTTCTCCTCATGCCTTCTTAATTCCTCAAAATGTAAGCAATCACTCGTCTGTCTTGCATCAATACTCCACCTAAACCTTCCTTGGATGCGTCAGTGCATACCAAGAAGTATGCATCCATGTCAGGGACTTTGAGTATCGACGCTGTTGTCAAAAACTCTTTAAGCCTCCGAAATGCTTCCGCACATTTCTCGGTCCAAACAAACTTCTTGTTTTTCTTTTGCAATTCTGTGATCAGATTTGTTATCTTCGAAAATCCCTCGATAAACCGTCGATAGTATCTTGCTAAACCCATAAAGCTACGCACTTCTATGACATTTTTCGACGCAGGCCATTCCATAATAGCCTCAACCTTGGTTGGATCCATGGCGATACCTTCACCGGAGATGACATGTCCTAAGTAATGAATCCTCGATTGATAAAAAGAGCATTTGGACAGTTTCCCATACAGTTTGTGCTCTCGCAGACACTGTAGTACCAAGCACAGGTGCTCGTCATGATCCTCTATTGTATGAGAGTAAATCAAAATATCATCAATGAATACTTGGACGAACTTGTCTAAGTATTCATGGAACACCCCATTCATCAAACTCATAAATACTCCTGGGGCATCTGTCAGTCCAAATGGAAAAATAGTAAACTCGTAATGTCCAAATATCGTCTTAAAGGCAGTCTTAGGGACATCATCCTCCTTGATCCACAACTGGTGATACCCTAATCGCAAATCGATCTTGGAGAACACCATCGCACCCTTCATTTGATCAAACAGATCATCAACTCTTGGTAAGGGATATTGATTCTTGATCATAGCCTTGTTCAGTTGATGGTACTCAATGCAAAGCCTCCACAAACCATCCTTCTTCTAAATGAAAATAACAGGTGCACCCCACTGTGACATACTAGGACGTATCAGTCCTAGATCCAACAACTCCTTCAGTTGCATTTTCAACTCTTACAACTCCGGGGTCGACATCCAATAAGGCATTCTTGCTATCGGTTTGGTCCCCAGTTTCAAGTCTATGGTAAACTCCAATTCGCTTTCTGACAGTATCCCAGGTAACTCTTCTGAAAATACATCCGCAAACTCTCTCACTACCGGAAGGTGTTCCAGGCATTCCACCACTCCCTTCTCATTTAGCGCAAGGATTGCATAAATATTGCACCCCTTGCGCATACTCTTCCATAATTGTAAGGAAGAGACGAACCTCAGGGATACTCCCTGGTTCTATCCTACAATCACACGTCTCTGTCCTTCATCATCAACCAATCTCAACTGTTTCATCTTACAGTTGAGTATCACCTCATGTGATTCCAACCAATCCATACCAATCAAGACATCATAAGATCTTAAGATTGTGACGTACAAGTTGACCCTCGTGACAAACTCTCCTAGGCTAAGGGCACATCCCATAACCTTCCTCCAACCTTCTGTTTGGCTCTCGAAGCCATTTCTACGAAGCTAAACTCATCTTGGTCGACTGACTTTACCTTAATCCTTTTTAGCGCTGCACCAGAAATGAAACTCTCAGTAGCACCTAGGTCTATCAAAATACTAAAGGTCTGGTCAGTGACAGTACCTGTCATCTTGAGCACAGTCGACTGGTGCTCTGCCTAGTGGTTATTCACCGCTGCATGAATCTGATGGGCCTTTCCCATATCTCCCACTGTAGCAGGTCCAGCTGATCCGGACACTCTGGTCCTCTCCACAGGACAATCGCGTTGGTAGTGTGGCTCCCCACACATCCAACGCCCCTTATTTGGCCCAGTAGTCCTGGTACCCGAAGTAGAAGAGGGTGGCCCACTGGCCTGGAACCCTAGACTATTCTGTTGAACAGGCCTAAACTATTGCTGCAGTGGGTGACGCTTCTGCTGATGCGGTGGTCCCTGGTAAGGTGCCTGTTGCTGAGGCAGCACTCGCCGAGGAGTAGTGAAAGTGGATCCCCTCTAGAAGCCATAATATCCCTGCGTATGTCTCACTGGTGCATGGTGCTGCAGTGTTCCAGATGAACCCTGCCCTGTTGGTCTCGCTGGAGTCCTAGTCTGACCCCCACTGATAAGCTCCTCCTTTGCTATGAGGGCCTTCTCGACAGTGTCGTGCAAGGTTTGAAGCATCAAGATCCTGACCTTTGCACGCAGGCTTCTGTTAAGACCAAACACGAACCTGTTGACCTTGAGCTTCTCCATGTTAAGGTGCAGAGCATACCGGAGCAGCTCAATAAAACATGCCTCGTACTTGGGCACGGTATGACCTCCTTGTCATAATGCGTTGAACTCATTGAGATGATGGTCAATGAATTCCTCTGAAAGATACATCTCTTGGAACTGTTCCTCGAACAGTTCCCATGACATGTCTTCAACGACCATGTTCAGTTGTGGTAGGAGCATCTTCCACCATAGAAGAGCACTCCCCTTCAGTTGAAAGACCGCCATGCAGACCTTCATGTTGGAGGTATAATCGTGAAGTGAGAAGCACATCACCATATTCTCCAACCATGCCTCGGCGACAGTGCCATCCGGGGCATCAAAGAATTCGAGAAATTTAACCTTCTCGAGTTCACAATGAATGCTACCAGTAACGACCAGTGTGCACGATGGAACCTCAGCGGGTGCCGAGACCTTGGCCTCATCTCTGTCCAAGCGACTGATCAGTGCCTCAGACATGCGCTGAAAAGATTTCATCATCCTGACCATGTCACTGACTGCTATCTGCTCCTATCCGAGAACCTGCTCACTTCCCTGAGGGTTAGACCCCTCAGGCATGGATGCTACTAGAGGTGTCACGCCTCCTCCCATAGCACCTCGTCGTCTACCTTTGCAACATCCTCTAACCATTATTACCTGCACTCACACAATCAACTCGATCAACAACCATTTAATCAAATCAAATCATGTCACGAAAGTTGTAGCAAATCCCAGGTCATGGGTCGAACCGACTCTGATACCATATGTAATGAACCTCCTCGTTACGACGATAAACCTCTTAGAAAGTGCAATTTTTTTTATTTTTTTTAAAGGTGTGTGCGTGCATGTACAAGGGAAACAACACATTTGATTCTGCATCGCCACCCAATGACGAAGAAGACGCAACCCATGATGAACACAACCAGATAACATATGATGCACTACAAGTAACTGTATGCATTTAATGACGATCAATCGACAATAAGTAAGAGTGACTACTCGCCCGTCCTACCATGTAATGGTTAGGACCTGCAATACACATAAGCAATGCTCAAGCCCAGGTTCCCATCGATTTTAACCATTTAAGGTCTCAGGGCTGGCGACTATTCTGAGCAACATGGAGGTGTCTACATCCCACCCGACATGAACAGACCAAGCAACAAAATTATTACAATCAAGCACAACAATAATTAAAAGTGCAACCATGTATTCTATGGCAACACAAGTCAATTAATTGCAAAATCAATTAATTGCGAATCCAAAAATAGCCAATCCAATTAAATGTGATTTTCATTAATAAGTCATTTTCAATGATTTGCAAAAATCCCATTCCTTAAAATCATAATAACTTTTGGACTTAGTTCAACACCTTATATTTTATCCATTATCAATGATATTTAATTTCATCATCACTGCCATGAAATAACAACCATTTTTCATTTTATTTTACAATAACTACATAAAATGACCAATACATTACATCTGATGTGTTATCTATAATCGTTTAGTAACTTTACCATGAAATGACTAAAACGTCCACATTAACAGTTTCATAACATTATCTTGAGCATTAAACGTTTCATTCCCTAATCATTAACATAAAACAATAATAATATTAGCATTACATTACCATAAGCATATAATCAACATCCTTTACATTGATGATTACTCTGAACCAATAATAAAATTAACATTAAAACATTACACTATATTACCTTCGCATTATATTACATTTCTTTACATTACATTCTATCATATTACTGTTCATGTTAAAAAACCTTGAAACGAATATCAATTACTTTGCTTCTTGTATGTTGCCAACAAATAAATGCTATAACATAATAGCATTTCATTACTTATATTACAACACATTAACATCTCATTATATTACACTCCATTACATTCAATAGAATATATAAGGGTCAAGATTTTACGGAAAGAAAAACAATATATTATGTTATAACAATATAAAACAAGATAGTTGTAAGTAACCATCATTCCCTTTTGAAGAACTTGTTCTCAATTTCAACGAAAACCAATATTATGTTTAATTCTAGCATCTCCACTAAATATGCTTCATCGGTAATAACTGTCCAAGGGTGGCTATTGTTGCAGGCATGAAATTGAAAGCGATTAAAATAACATTAATTCACATTCCTTGTTGGCTAACACTTAACATTACATTTTCTTTATGTTGCTATGACTTTTCCCTAAAACAAATCAACATTTCATTTTGTATTAAACTAAAGTGCAACAGAAAATCAATAGTTGCGTTCCTGTATCTAACAATAACCTTACATTTACTTTTTATATTAAAATAATTTGCCAATGGAATAAACATAAGAATTACATTACATTGGCATTCACCTACTTAATGAATCGACAAAATACCATAGTTCATAAATCATAAACATTTAATTAAGACAATTTCTTTATGTGTTACTAAAACGAGATTCCTTAAAGCTGCATTACAAGTTTTGACACTATTTCGATTATCACAAAATATAACCAGTGGAAGTTTGGCGGGGGGGCACACCATACTGAAAAGTAACATGATGCACTTAGGCTAGACATCACAGGGTCTCTGCATCAATATACTTAACATGATTTAATCATTCAAATATGGCCGAGTGGTCGAAGGCATTTGCGTAGAAGGCTGCATGGGTCCTCTGCCAGTGTTAATGCATTGAATCCTTAAGAGGGTCACAAGGAATCTACGTTTGCAGTGGTAACCCAAAGGAAGCATTATCTTCTTAACTAAAGAATAAAAATAGGTTCCTACCTAACATGTATTAATCGCAAAATAAATATAGACAGGCTAGAAACTGGTGGTAACCAACCATAAACTAAATTTTACTCTCTGTCACACTACTCCCAGCAATAGAAAATTTTAAGAACGAGGGACAAAGAGAACGGAATGTTGTGTCACGCCTCAATGCATACCACCCCACACCTCATAGGTTTAACAACCAAGAACCCTTGCGCCATCCAGGCATTAAAACAGTACACTGTCCAAGAAAATTGAATCCCCCTCACGTTATCGCTGCTTACGTTCTGGTCCCAAATTTAAGAAATGGATCCAGAAATTTAATAAATGAACAGTACAATGCATGGTCCCCAATTTCAAATGCCAACCACTCAATCCAATTACTAAGGTTGGGTCACAACAGACAAGGAAAATTCCAGACAGTAAATAAATAAAAACAAATTTACACAGTCCTGAATTTAAACAAAAGCAAGACCATGAAAACTTCATCTTCCCATGTATAAAATGATGCATGGCCCAATGGAGAACCCAAAACAAGGATAATTATATGAAAATAAGACGCGTCCAGATGTGGAATGACACCCAATCCCACTTTTAACCGCAAGCACTTAAGAAGGGAAAAAGATCACAGTAACTAATCACGAAATGACATTGCCAAGAACGATGTTTGCATGCCAATAATTAGATTCACAAATCCTTTAAACCACAATGCAACCACCATGAATACCATCACAGACTATTCACAAATTCCACAATCACCCTTACCCCCATCACAGGATAAATTCAAAATTCTACTTTTTCTTATCTAGATAACAATAGGAGAAATAAGAATTTATTGATTCCAGACGAATTCACCAAGGCAGGATGGATTTTCCATTACATCCAATTCAGGGAAGTCCCATTTCTTTTTGTAAGTAATAGAGGTAAAAAGGGTCAGATTTATTACCGCACAATTTAGCCATTACTACACATTTCCTATGTAAACAACAGGGTGAATTTCAATGCATTAACTATATACATAACAATGCAACCATGTATATAATACCATGCATTATAACTATATCTGTGATTGTCATTGACTGAAGATTTATACAGCAATAAATTAAATCTGAAAATACCAATCTAGGCATCCTACTCTACCAAGTAACGAGCGTACCTTTTTCCTTATCGCCTCCCTCGAATGTTGTCCGCACGCTCTGTGCCGCTCCTGCTCACCGACTGTAGA
>JASDQU010503397.1:96343-110463 GCA_032191745.1 Picea mariana | reverse complement strand
AGAATGTAAGAATTCAAGTTGAGTGCAAAGAAACAATTTTAGGTCATTGTAGAATTGGTGGTGCCCATAAATGATAAAAATGGAAGCAAGAAAGTCAAAATCAATAATAATATAGAAGTGAAACAAGAATGTTCCTTCTATCCAAAAATTGGTTACACTAAGAATATTATGATCACTATGAATGGTGAAAAATTGGAGGTGGTTCCTTCTTGGGTTTTCTATTTATAAATAGAACACTTATCTAAAAAAACATGTAATAAACATTAAAATCTAGCAGAGACTAGCATGCCTTTAAACATTCAAATCTAGTAGAGACTGTCCATGAAATTTTGTAGCGATAAAATTTTGGCCGTGGGTGGCCAGCCCTGTGACCAAGACGTGGGCACACCCACGGCTTCTCCACAGGGCTAGCCACCCGTGGCCCAGCCTTTAAACATTAAAATATAGCAGAGACTACCCATGAAAACTACAACATTCTTAATCTTAGACATCATATTTAAAAAATTATACATGTATATACATATTAACTAAACATTAAAATATAGCAGAGAGTGTTCATGAAAACTGCATGGCTTTAAACATTAAAATCTAACAACTGTCCATGAAATTTTCTGGCGATAAAATTTTGGCACGCCCACAGCTTGGCCACGGGGCTGGCCACCCACAGCCCAGCCTTTAAACATTAACATGTAGTAGATATTGTCCATAAAAAACTACAACATTGACAGGAGAAGGTTTTTCCACACAGTCTAGCCGAATTAAAGCCACAGAGGGGTTTTTGAGATGGGTTTTGACACTATTTTGGGGCGACTGCGACTCTGGAGAATTTGGTTGCGGGTGGCCAACCCTGTGGCCAGGCCGTGGGTATGCCCATTGCTTGGCCACAGGGTTGAGCACCCACGACCCCCTCATAGTCCAAAAATACAACAATTTACATTTAAAACAAATATTTCAAAACCTATATGACATCAATTGTATAGAAACTTACCTGCTGCAAATGCAACGATGACTAAATTGTTGTATTTTTGGACTGTGAGGGGGTTGCGGGTGCTCAGTCCTATGGCCAAGCCGTGGGCATACCCACAGCTTGGCCACAGGGATGAGCACCTACAGCCCCCTCATAGTCCAAAAATACAACAATTTACATTTAAAACAAATATTTTAAAACCTATATGACATCAATTGTATAGAATATTGCCTATTCAAAACGCAACGACGACCCCTGCGCTCATGAATTCTCGAAGAAACTTGCACTCACGACCTCTCGATGACCTCAGATGTGCTCATGACCCCTGCACTCATGACCTCCCAACGACCTCCTCACATAACAGTTGACGACAACAACAACAAACAACAACAAACGACAACAAATTTTCTAAAACATTTCAATATCGATGTGTGGTTAATATATAATCAATCTTTTGGCTAAAAGATAGTTTGGTCAAACAAATTTTTGGTCGAACAATTGTTCGGCTGAAAAAGGATTGCCAGAAATAAAATATCCAGCCGACCAAATTTGTACACGCAAATTGAGGGGGCAGTTATTGCACCGTTCAATTTGACATTTATTTTTTCGGCCAAAAAATAGTTAGGCCGAAAACAATATCTTTCGGTCGAAAAAGATTATTAGTTCGGCCGAAAAAATGTTTTTCAGAATTTTGGAGACCTGATTGTCACGAAAATGTAACCCACCTCCGTGATTTCACCCATATGCAAGAACGTATTGCAAATCCATTTTCCCATTCATTGTCGAGTTCTATTGTAGTCAACAGGGTAATGAAATCGTGGTTCTAAATCTTAGTTCTTAATAAAAATCATAGTCCCAACAGTGAAAACAAAACTCCTAGAATTTTCACTCAACAGGGTAATGTTAGCAGTAAAAAATGAAGATTGCATAGTAACCAAAGTAATATCTCTAGTGAAACACCCCCCAAAAAATGAAATCTAGAATAATTTATAGACTGTCATTCGAGTGGGCAATTATGCAAGCTAAATTCATCAAAAAATTAATGTGAAGAGGTAAAGTTGCTGAGAGAAAAAAAACAGCATACTAGATGTATAAAAACCACATAGTAAATTCGTCGGAAAGGCATACACATGCAGAATTAAATTCATCGATAAATATATTAAAAAATATAGTTAAATTCATCTAACAATATATAAAAGCGCAGAGTTAAATTTTCATGGTTGAGGGTGTTGAAATGCAGAGAATACCAAACAAAGTTTTCAGATTGTCGAGAATGATTAAGATGCAGAGGTGATATAACATGCAGAGACTGAGGCAAGGTGGAGATCAACCCAGAGAAAAGAAGGGGTAAATAGATGGGCAAACACATCCTTCGCTCATCATCCACACACAGAAAAGTAGGTCATTAGAATCTATAGGTCAATGTGCACCAAAGTGACAACCGTCGATTCGAGTCCTAACTGATTGCTTAGGCGTGGACTGACGAACTATGGATTAGGACAAAAAACACAATTCTTCACAACAGTCAAAAAAACCAAATGATAGTCACAACATGCAGGGATTGAATGCCAAGGGAATCAAGTCAAGGAACGAGCTTAACGCTATGGGGAAATTTAAGTTCTCGGTTGAAATGCTAAGTCAAACATTTTCTTTACCCAATTAAAAATACAGAAATAAAAGAATAAGGTATAATAAGAACCTACCATGCAGAATCAATGTTATCGTACTGTATCCCAAGTCGTCCGATTTGAATCGTAGTCTCACGGGATCCATGCAACTCTCACTTGTCGACTGATGAAACTTCACTAGTACCTCCCAACCAATGTTAGGGGTATTATTCTTCCCCCTTAGCCCCCCAAGACACAAAGGGGCCACACACACTAACCCAAAGAACAACTAGCTCCCAGCTCGCCTCTCCAGGCCGAGCTACCACTCCTCACTAAGCTAGGTATCCAAACTCCCACAAGCTAAGTTACTAAAGTCTAAAATTTTGCAGCGTAACATTACACATAACAAAAGAGATCCATCCTCATCCTTCCCCCTCCTTTTTATAGAGTTTCTAAGTAATTTTCTTTCCCAAATTCCCATTTAATTTAATTCCCAATAATTAGATTCATAAAAATCCTCCCCATACATGTGTCACCAATCCCCTTCATTGCACTAGAAAACAATTTCATTAATTATTTAATTACTCCTATTTCCCTCACCCACCTAAAAGCATTTGTAGAATCGCTCCTGGGTGTCCGCATATTCCCTTACACATTTTAATGACTTACCCCTTACTAATTTACTAGTTGAGTTCAATTTAGAAAGTTTTTAAATGCTAGATACCTTACTAAGTTAGTCATTCTACTTTTTCCTTATGTTTCCCTTTCTCCTTATGTTTCCCCCCTTTTTCCTTAGTTTCATAATTCTTTTAAATTTTCCTCTTTCCCTTTTCATTTAAAACTGAAATTGACAATTGTAGAAAATTGCTCTTTTTCCCCTTTTTCTTTTTAATTAATATTTTTTTAATTAGCATATGTAACACAACAATTATTTCCCCTTTTTTTTCTTTTTTTTTATCCCTCAAAAGATATTTGTAAATTAATTGAATTTTTTACCCCCTTCTCGTCACATGATTAATGATAATTACTATTTTTATTTATTTTATTTTTATTTTTATTATTATAATATATATATATATATATATATATATTTATCACAAGTATCACTTAGACCTAGATTTTATTTTCCTAGGCAAGGCGACAATTTATTAGGGAAATTGTTTTAAATATTTCTCATCCCATTATTCGTTCTAAGGCCATCTAGGTTTATTCATTTATTATTTAACAATGCGATGTGCACTTCAGAATGCACTACGTGCTTCAAGGGTGCCACTCGCCTCATTATGTTTCCCTTGTGCAACGTGCCCCTCAGAATGCACTATGTGCTCCAAGGGTGCCACTTGCCTCTTGACTGACTTGGTAGACATCAAAAACCCCTGGAGTCAATACTCTGCTAGGTGATCTTGTGGGAAACTAAAGACCTCTAAGGAATAAGGCCCCTACCTTATTGTGTAGCCCTTAGAATCATTATGAGTGATTATCGCAGTCAGCCCTCATGACATCGTGGGTCTGCTCGAACTAGGTAATCATTAACCTACATTTTGAGCCATGCTATGAGTGCTCGTAGGCTATTGCAGGCTTGTTGTCCACACCTCTCCCTCAACCTCTTTGGTTATCGTGCGAGACCCCTCTACTCCACATGTGAGTCTGGTCGACAATCTATCATCAACCTGCATCATCAACAAATTATGTCAGAAATAATATCCATAATCATATTATCAAATCAGATTCACAAATGTCATATATACAACAATCAAACCCCCAATAATCCACTCCCTGACTCGATGCAGAGTCCAAGGGGTTTCATCGATTCCTATGCATCCTCGAGATCCAAAATCCTACACACTCAGGAAAACTGAGTCAATAGCACCTCTCTATGTGAATACAAAAAAATAACATGTCATCAATCTATAACACCTCATAATAATAATAAAATGTTGAATAGTATAATAATCCAGATCACTTGTAAGCAAGTGTCCTCAAAGAATAAGTTTTCTCAGTGTGCTAAAGAGCGGGATGTTACAAAGAGTTCTTAAGGGAAAATTTGTTATTAAACTTACTCATCACTTTATTCATTTTAAGGCCGACCAGGTCCTAAGGAGGCATAGTTTTCTATGCACTAGTTGTATTAACTTACCAGTTAAAATTGCGACGTGCCCTTCAGAATTCACTATGTGCTCCAAGGGTCCCACTCGCCTCTTTATTTATTTGCGCGACATGTCCTTCAAGACGCAGTACGTTCTCCAAGGGCACAACTCACCTCTTGACTGAATTTGGTAGATGTTAAACCCCTGGAGTCAATACTCCATCAAATGATTTTGTGGGAGACTAAGGACCTCTAAAGAATAAGGACCTTGCCTTATTGTGCACCCCTTAGAATCATCGTGAGCAAATGTCACAGTTTGTCATCACGACATCGTGTGTCTTCTCGAACTAGGTAATCGTTAACCCACAGTTTGAGCCACGACGGGAGTGCTAGTAGGCTAAGGCAGGGCTGCTGCCACAACTCTCCCTCAATGTCTTTGGTTGTCGTGTGTGATCCCTTTACTCCAAATGTGAGTCCGGTCGGCAAGCTATTATCAGCCTACATCCATCATGAATCATATCAGCAATAACAATCAACATCATAATATCTAATCATATGTACATATATCACATCAACAACATTCAAACCCTAACAATCCGCTCCCTGACTTGGTCCAGAGTCCAAGGGGTTTCATTGATGCCTCAACATCCTCAATGTCCACAGTCCTTCACACTCAGGAGAACCCAGTTAATAGTACCTGTATATGTAAATACAAAAAAATAACATATCTTGAGATCCACAATATCTCATAATCATTATCAAAACAATCAATAGTATAACAACCCAGATCACTTTCACGCAAGTGTTCTCAAAGAATAAGTCCTCTCAGTTGCCACAAGAGCAAGATGTTACAGTGGAAGACATACATAATGAGTACCATATTTGAATCACCATGCTAACTAATACATAACATGGTATCAATTGTTTTGACTAGACTATAGATCTATTTAAGGAAGTATAAAAATATGTATACATAGTAATATCAATTGTAGTACAAATATAAAAAGGGAACGGAAAATTGAAATAATTGTGCTAATTAATAGCATACCTACTCATTTTCTAATTTGAAAAACTTGCAAATTAAATAATACAATTATCGTGGAATAGTATAATCCAATTTGTAAGGAGAAAACTTCTATTGTTTGTACATTTTTCATGAATCTATAACTGGATTTTTTTTCAAATAAGTTTTTAATTCTATGTATGTATTTTCAAATTATAGCTATCATATTATATTACCTATCCCGAAATTATTTTGTAGGATAAGGAACATTAAATGAAGTTAATCACATTTGAAAGTGATTGCAGTGTAGAGTAAATAGTTAATCCATATGTTCAAGAAGTCAATTTAGAAAATGCAAAAGAAGATTCAACTAAAAAATCCAACCTTCCGTAATTTTGAATCTCTATGGGTATGGGATAATGACTTTGAATGTGATTTTTTAGATTGAATACCTACTAAAAAGTTTAGACGAAAAACTTTTAGTTCCTTGAATCTTTTTAATTATATATGTATAATTGTTGTGGTGTGTCTCATATAAAGATTATGTATGAAGCTAAATATTCGATATGAAGATATTGTATAGAGTAAATGATATATCAATCCACTATATAAATGAAGTGCCAATATCTGAATTTAAGTGTCCATGATCAATCTCATTTATGAATTATTACTGACAATTTTTAAATGATGCAATTATAGTGGAATAGTATAATCCAATTTGTAAGGAGAAAATAACCATATTTTCTTATATCACGTGTACATTTTTTATCAAAACTATATGTTTCAAAGGATTTTTTAATTGTAACTATTTATTATCTAATTAAAATTATCATATTATATTATTTATACCTAAAATTTGTTTGTAGAATAAAGAGAAATAAATGAACTTACTCACATTTGAAAGTGATTGTAGTGTAGAGTAAATAGTTAATCCATATGATAAAGAAGTCAATTTAGACACTACAAAAGAAGATTTAACCAACAAAATTCAACATTACATAATTTTGAATCTCTATGGGTATGAGATAATGACTTTGAATATAATTGTTTAGGTTGAGTACCTACAAAGAATTCTAGACCGAAAACGTTTAGTTCTTTGAATCTATTTAATTATATGTATAATTGTTGTTGTATATTTGAGATAAAGATTTTATATGCAGGCAAAGATTCTACATGAAGGTTTTGTCTAAAAGAAATGATATATCTATCCTCAATCTTATTTATGAACTATTATTTCAACCCCTTTTAATTTTTGTAAAATTCAATATATTAAAGCTTCCCATCTAAAAAGTAAAAGTAAGTATTTCTAGAATCAAAACATTTAAAGATTCAACATCTACATTAAATAACACCAAATCACATACTAAGTAAAAGTGGTAGATAATAACTATATGATATGTATTTTCTTCATCAAACCAACATATACAAATAATTAAAAAAAAATAATCTATTATTAATTTCTATGATGAAAAACATATCTAATAATATTCAAATATATGCCCCCCTCTCTCTCTATATAGATATATATATAGATATATCATACTTTATGAAAAATTCCAAAATCTTACATCTACAAAGAGGGATCAAAGGCATTCAAGAGGATTTTTGGAGTACCAATTTTTATGGAGAGGCCATGCTTGACGAACGAAAATAGTATGTTTTCATTACAATTCACTTTTATAAATAAAAAATATATTTAAAAGAATGACCAACTAAGTAACGTAGAATGTTCTTTTAAATAAATATACACAGTCAATTAAATAGTAAAAAAGGATTTCCTAGTATTTAGATTTTCATAATTCATTTTCTATATCAATAGATAAATTAAAAAAAAAAACTTTCCCAAATAGCTGGATTAAATTTACATAATAATTTGTACAAGTAAATATATATTATATAGTATAAGAAAGATTCAAACAACAAAGAAAAAATGTTATATAAAACTCCCAAATAACTAGATTAGATTTATTAATTTATAGTAATTTGTATATTTAAATATATATTATAAGAAAGATTCAAGCAACGAAGAAAAATTGTTAGATAAAGCTCTTGTGAATATTTAAAGATAATTTTAATAATATAGTAGCGTCCATATAGTGGCGAGATAAAAAGAAATCCAAAATCCACATTTATATTTTCATGTCTACATCAAAAATATAAATATGATAAAACTTTTATATAATGTTTTTTATTTATTATATAAAGAATAAATATGATAAAACTTTTATATGATGTTTGTTATTCACTATATAAAGAAACATATATTAATGTCGTAGAATTGTCCAACCTTTCTCTTATTCATAATATTGAATATTAAATTAGAAGTAAATTAAGAATCCAATTTAACTATGTTTACCAATCGATAAATGAAATCAATCCCTCAAAACTTAGTAGTTAAATTTCATAAGAAAGCCTAACAATTTGTTTGAGGTCGTGACATAAAGGATTTATCATTTCGAAGACAAACTGGAAATTGAATGGCAACAATTGAATTGTACAGAAATCTAGAAATGAGTTGTGTTGTTTTAATTCATAAGGCTTTCTTCTCACCCATGCTTCTCATGGGTTAGAAATATGGTCTCATTATCTAATTGGTTCATGTAGTTAATTTTGATTTTTTTTTATATGTTAAAAAGTGTGTATTTTTTTTCTTCATATATTTCACATGTGTTGGATACACTTTTTAACATATGTGCAACACATCTTATAATAGGTTATATGTTGTGATGGGTTAGAAATATGGTCTCATTATCTAATTGGTTCATGTAATTAATCTTGTTTTTTTTTTTATATGTTAAAAATGTGTGTTTTTTTTATCATATATGTCATATGTGTTGGACACATTTTTTAAAATATCTCTAACACATCTTATAACGTAGGTTATATGTATATGTTATGGAATATAGGATTTTTTTTTTTTAATTTAATTTTTAATATATATATATAATCAATTATTTAGTTATTAGTTATAATTAATTTTTTTTTATGTCAAAATGTTTTTTAATTTTTTTTTATATTATTATTAATATTATTATTTGAAGGAATTTTAGATCAGTGAATGTAATAGATTTGTTGAGTGAATGTAAAAGAACCTATTAACACTCATACCATAAGATAATATATACAAACCTAAAAAAACTTACAAATAAGCTTAACCATTTCTCATTATTATGTTATTCCAATTAAATTATGTTTTAAACACTCTTGTATATTATTTATTATTTGTATTTTTTTTATATTTAAAATGCAAATGCACAATTTTTTTTCAAAAAATATCATGTTATATCATGTTTAGTATAGTCTTATATATGTTTAACATCCCGCTTTTGCACGTATTCAACAAACTTATTCTTTGAGGACACATGTGTGCAAGTGATTCAGTTCTTTATACAATTCTTTGTTTTGATTATGATTATGAGATGTTGTGGATCTGATGATATGTTATTTTTTCTATATTTACATCGACATGTGCTATTGATTGGTTTCTCCTAATTCTGCAGGACTCTGGACGTTATAGGATGCAGATGCCATCGATGAATCTCCTTGGACTCTGGAATGAGTCAGGGAGTGTACTGTTATGGATCAAATGTGGTTGATATGACATATGTGACATATGCTTATATATTATGATGTTTATTGTTATCACTGACATGTTTCATTGATGGATACAGGTTGACGATAGCTTGTCAACCAGACTCACATTTGGAGTAAAGGGGTCATGCATGAAAACCATAGACATTGAGGGATAGGTGTGGAAGAAGCCATCCCACAACCTACTAGCACTCTCGTCATGGCTCAAGTTGTAGGTTAACGATTACCTAGTTCAAGAAGACCCACTATGTCATGAGGGTAGACTGTGATAGTTGCTCACGATGATTCTAAGGGGCATGCAATAAGGTAGGGTCCTTATTCCTTAGAGGCCCTTAGTCTCCCACAAGGTCACCTAATCAAGTAAGACTCTAGGGGTTTGATGTCTACCAAATTCAGTCAAGAGGCAAGCGGCACCCTTGGAGCACGTAGTTCATCTTGAAGGGCACATCGCGCAAATAAAATGGAAATAGGCGAGTGGAGCCCTTGGAGAATGTAGTGCATCCTAAAGGGAACATCACAATTCTAACCATGGTAAGTTAATAAACCTAGTTCATAGAAAACTATTCCTCTTAGGACTTGGTCAGCCTTAAAATCAATGATGTGATGAGTAAAATTTATAACAAATTTTCCCTTACGAACTGTCACCTAGAATAGTGAATTTAAAACCTAGGTCTAAGTAGAACCTTTCAATAAAAAAAAACTAATTAGACATGTAACAAGAAGGGGGTAAAGAAAAGTCAATCTTTAATAATTAATGTAAAATTTTAATGAAGGTTTAGTTTTTTTTTTTCTAAATTAGAGTTTGTATTAATTCGTAGCCAAAAAATATTGTTGTCTGTGAGGCAATTATCTTCATGGTAGCGATGCCATGGTGGGAAACCACCACTTCCAGGTGTCCAAGTTCATAGGTGGCAGTGGTGCCCATATGGGAAACCATTGTTTGCAAGTGTCATATGAAAAGAGGTGAGCTATGCTATGAGGCCACGTAGGGCCGAGATAATCACAGAGACAAATGTCATTCAAAAGGAGGCAATCTATGCTACGATGCCACGTAGGGTTGAAGTAAGAAAAGTAAAAGAACAATAGAGACAGTGGTGTCGAACCAAGAAAAAGAGAGCATTAGAAGGCATTAGAAACCTGATCCTAGTCGTGACCCAATGTAAACTTGTGTTTCCTATTATTTTCCTTTGTTGCGGTCAGCCATGGTATGCCAAAGATCCTAGAGAAATTCCATCAAGGTGTCCACTCTACGCCAGCGGTCAACTTCCCTATTATGTGAGTCACGCATAACCACTTTGATATCCTCCACATCTTTTTTAATTTTGCTCATGGTGTGCTAGAGCTCGGTTTGATCTTGGCACTTTCCATAGACGGGATTGGGGTGGGTAGACAATGGAGAAGATGAGGAGGATTCCATAAGGGAAGAGGGAGGGGAGGTGGCGGCAGTGGGACATGGGGGGGGGAGGCAAAAAGGAAGGACGTCGTGGGGGAAAGGGGGGAGGTGGTGGGTAACCAAACGAATTTCCCAGAAGATTGGACCACTTGACCCTATAGCCGTAGGGGTTTGAGAGGGGGGAGAGGATAGTGTCGGTGTCACAGGGTGGCTCGGTAAGAGCGGGAACAACTAAAGAGGCCAAAGGAGGGGGAAAGAACTCTTTAGGGGGGTGGTCAACCAAGAGGGCTAATGGAAGGGGCAAGAACACTTCATGGTGGTGAAGGGAATCATCTCGAGGGGGGTTTGTGGCTTCTATAAGTGGATCAGAGGAGGGTTATTTCCTTACCCGTGCCTCGTACCAGGCTATCCCTCGCTTTGGTTTGCCCCGAGGTCAGTGCATGATGGAAGGTGACATCTTTTGTGGGAGGATACCTCTGAAGAAATACAATATTGGAGGGAAGAATCCCCACAGAAAAACCATGAGCAAGGATAAGTCGCACCAGAGATGAGTCTCACAGCGAAGGAGGGAGTGAGCCGAGGAGAAAACGCTTTGTAAATTGTGAGCTAGCGAGGGCAAAGAGAAAATCCACATCTCAGATTTAGGAGTGTACTGAACAGGCTAGAGCTGAAGTGACCGGAAGGTCTCTCTGCATGACACCATGAGGACACATAGCTCGCAGATCTCCTTGTTTGTGTCAGCTGTAGCGTGCAAATGAGAAATGGAGAGTGGCAACGGGCTGTTTAAATTATGAAGGTGATTGGATAGGGTATGTGACACTGGACGGATGCCATGTGGTGAGTGTCCTGGCCATGTGGTCTCGTCCCAAACTACACCCATCATATCACGGAGGCAACCCATCCGAGGGATGAAGGTTTAGTTATTAAAATGGATAAAAGATTGTTTTTGTCTAATCTTGCTAATTCTGAACTTAGATAAAAAAGGGGGAAAACTAAAGAAAATGGGAAACTTAAAGAAAAGGGGAAACTTAAAGAAAGAGGGGATTGTCTAACTTAGTAGGGAATCTAGCCTTTGGAACTTTATATTTGTGAACTCAACTAGGATTTAAATGAACTCAACTAGGATTTAAATAAGGCGTAAGTCATTTAACAAATGTAAGGGAATAAAGGGACATCGAGGAGCATTTTTAGAAATGCTTTTAGGTGGGTGACGGAACTAGGAAAGTTTAATTAATTAATAAATTAATTTTTTAGTGCAACTAAGGGATCGGGTGACATGTGTGCGGGGGAGGTTTATCCTAATTAAATTTTATAAAAAAGAATCTAATGAGGGTTTGGGAAACTAATCACTAAGGAAAATATATAAAAAGGATGATGGAGGAGGAGTATGGAATCACATCTGGTATGCATAAGGTTACGCTGCCATAATTTTATCTTGACTAAATTGTCTTGTGGGAGTTGGGATACCCAGCTCGGATAGTGAGTGGGAGCTCGACATTGCGAGGTGAGCTGGGAGCTATCATTCTCTGGTATTGTGTGTGTGGCACCTTTGCGTCTCGGGGGGCTCATGGGGAAGAAGAGTAACCCTAACGTTGGATGGGAGGTACCAGTGAGGTGTCAATGGTCGTACTACTACATATTGAAAAATAAGTGACGACCACTTGTGAAGAAATTACTCTTTCCTCCCAACATGCAAGAGAAAAAGTTTTTTTTTTCTAAATCTTCCCTGTGTTCGTCGCAATCTCAATGCCTACAGTTTGACTGAATTATAATGGTCAATGTTCATCGCATAAGGGACGACCATAAATAGTTCATTGCATACACGATGAATGCTGACCATAATAATTGAGTCAAACTTTAACGTTGAAAATTACCTAAAATAAATAGGTGGAAATATATATATTTTTAGGTCACTATCATTGAAATGGCGATGATAGTGACCTAAAATTGGCCTATAAATATTTGATGATTTAAAGATGTTGTGACAATCTTGGTATAACAACGACAGTTTCAAAAGGGTATTTTTGTGTGGAAAAATGTCACAGAATGTTGTTAGAGGTGGGGAAAAAAGTAAAGCGGGTGAAAAGGGTGATGGTAGATGTTATTGCCCTTGTAAAAAATGTTTCCTCGGACATCCCATAAGAATTTTAATAGCAACAAGTACAAAATGTTGTAGGAAATATGGTCACATTGATGGCAGATCGAATGAATATTGTCCCATGGTAATTAGCTATATATTCATTATCTTTTTTTATTTTCTCAATTTTATATAAAATTATATATATGTATATATATTGTTTGAATGTTTGTTATAGTATACACTAATTTTTCATGATTGTTTGTAATTGTAAAGTTAGAGTTGCCCTCTAACTTTCCATAGAATATTGCACCAAGTATTAGTAGAAATGATGTTGTACAAGTTGATCAGGAACATCATCATGACCAAGAAAATGAGGATCTCATGGAAGAAGATTATGGGACAAATCAAGTTAATGATCCCATGGAAGAATATAATGGGACAAATCAAATGATCCAAGATTTGTTTTCACAGCCGGATGAGGATGGGGAAAATGCTGGTATTTATGATGAACCTCTATTAGAAAAGGCAAATAAACGACTTTATGAAGGATCAAGAGAAAATCTTCTATCCGCTACATTATTGTTGGTGAACTTAAAGGTTATCAATAATTTGTCGAACACTTATGACACAAATACTAAGGTATGTAAGATGTTTCATCTCATACTGTACATAAATGTTTATTTTTTTATATTGGTTTTTAGTGTTAATTAATGTGTAAAATAAGAATTCATTTTTTACAATTAATATTCTTACATTAACTAGTTGTTTTTTATGTTATAGATTGTTAGGTGAATTTTTGTTACCATCGTCAAATATTTTACCTCGCACATATCGAGGTTTGCATGCCATTATGAAAGACATTGGAATGAATTATCAAACTATAGATGCATGCCATAATTACCATATTATATATTATGGACAACATGCTTCGCAAAACCGAATGTCTGCAATGTCTTATCAGTAGATATCAAACCAATCAAATAACAAAGAGGGTGCCTCGAAAGTTTCTTTTTCATATTCCCATAATTCCATGTTTGCAGCAATTGTTTAGGTGTGAAAGCATAGCACAATTTATGGATTACCATGCATGTAATAGAAGTGAATATGGCATTCTTGGAATGCCTGTCGATTGTTCTGCATTTAGGGAAATTGAGGAAAAATGGGCAGATTTCAAAGATGAACCTCATAATGTTAGGCTTTCATTGGCAGCTGATGGTGTTAATCCACTCAGAGATATTAGGTCTATTTACTCAGTGTGGCCTATTTTTGTTATCAACAATAACATTCCTCCTTGGATGTCAATAAAGAGGGAGCACATAATGTTGACAATGATTGTTCCAGGTATTTGTTTACATTAATTTTTTGAATTTAACATTTTAATTTGTTTCAATTT
>JASDQU010503397.1:74855-85552 GCA_032191745.1 Picea mariana | reverse complement strand
CTCTCTCTCTCTCTCTCTCTCTCTCTCTCTCTCTCTACCAAGAATCGATGCACATGCAAAATCAACCAATGATGTATTTTAGCTATACATATTCTCCTAACCCCACACATCAGGTGGCATATATTATCACCTAAAAGTTGTGCATAGGGCTATACTGCTGATCACCAAAATGGTAATTGATATAATACACCAAAGTGTTAACTTGTGGCATTACTACATTATACTCAACAAACCACTAAAACTATGTAAAGTGGTATTTTTATGCATCTGTGTGACTTTGTAGTCTAGATTTTGTGTAATTTGCACGTGTGTGCATGTTTGTTTCTTCAAAATCCACATAGATCCTCTTGAGGTGAAATCTCACCAACATTTGGTGCATTTATTGAAAAAAATCTGATCAAGATTACTCATAAGATGAGGTACATCAAAATTTTGAACTTTGTGCCATTCAAAGTTGGTACCTTAGTGGTTCCATGTCCACTCAAGACATGGGGAACCACATCCAAGTGGCATGCTTTCACACTTGGAGAAAAGTATTATGAATCTTGAAGAAAACTTATAAATAGAATCCATGTGTATGCATTTCAAGGATAGAATTTCATGCTTTTTATGTTGCTCAGATGATTCTTAGAGAACCATATTTCCCAAGTTATCATTACTACAACCATATAAACTCAAATCTTGTGCATTGATTTCTCCCCTTGGGAGAGCTCTTGCACACTTCTTGGTTCAAATAGAGAGATAAAATGCCCCAAGGAACAACAAAGGACCCTTCCAAGGAGGTGATGAGAGGCCACTTGCTTCTTCCAATACTCTACGGTGTATTTACATGGTCTTACCATTGGTATATATTTCATCTTTGTTTGCATTTGATAGTTTTATTTTTATTCACATGCTCTTTGTATTTATTTTTCTTTTTCTTTATCTATCTTGCAATGGTGATTTATGTATATGGATTAACTCTAACATATTGACTATACTATAGCTTCGGCCTAGGTTACACAAATGGTTGTTTTGCTCACCAAAGTGGATAATGAAACCAAACAATGTCTCCACATTTTAATATGCCTTATGTTACCTATGGTCACATTCCTATCAAATTCCAAGGCATACATGACATCATCACAATCACTTTGGACTAGTCACAAAAAAGTTGTAAAAGGAAATCTCACAATGCAATAATTTTACAAAAAACAAGTACAAAGTATCCATTTTTCACCATTTATTAGGTATGTAATCATATGTCAATGGAGCAGGTTTGCAACCATTAGAACTTTTGTCGTTAAAAATTGAATATGCACAACCAACTTTGCCAAGCCTATTGAATCCACGAATCATGGCATTGTAAGCATAGTTACCAAATATGGCCACATTGACCTTTTTTGTATGAAAAAATGTCTTGAATGTGCATTTTATCATATTATTGAAAAAAAATGATTTGATATCAATGATCCTATACTTATGCAATTCAATCTAGAAGAAATTATTTCAAAAATTGGATCCATTTGAAATTATTTTGCAATTGGACAATTTGATTTCACTCCAATCTACTCCCCTGTGCAACACCACAATTGATTCACACCAATGTTTAGGGATGAATTCACATGAGAAAAGTGATGGAAACCTCTACCTCTCATTGAATATTATGGTTTCTCACACTTACTCCAATCAGAAAGTGGAGTGCGAAGACAAGAGAAGTCAAGAAAAATCAATAATCAAACCCCTGTCCTCACTACCCCTTTATCCTTTATAGAATAGTCATATAGGTTTTAAAAAATGTCACAACCATAAATAGAGGAACAAATCTCTCACATTGCAAATATAAACTCTTTCAAAGAGGGTGTATGAACTAAAGATGGATAAAATTCTATAATAAACCAACTCTTGCTTAAATTAATTATTTTTCAACCCATGCACTTCCTTCCTTGACAATAATAGCTCATCTAAAATAAGCAAGTCCAAAAAATTAAGAAAATCTCTTCCTTTTCCATAAAAAACCTCCTCAAAGCATGAACTCTAACTTAGGATAATAGTATCACTCTAATATCCACAAAAATACTTCTCAACCCATGCATTCTTTTCCTAGGCTCATCAACCAACTCTTGGCAAATCATCAAAAAATTGGGTCCACCCAAAAACTTCTTGGGATGCTCTAAAATTGTATGGATATTACAAATTTGATTGGAAACCAAACTTCTTGGAATGGAGTCAAATTTAACCGATGTGCTATACAAAATATTGGGTCTCCTAAAATAACGCCAATTCTTGAAAAATGTCTCTGCTAAAAATAGGCCAAAAATTGGTAGTCTCTAATTGTCATCATATTCCACCCCCATACTATACTTGATACTAGGTATTTGAAAAATGAAAACTTGAATTTTTAGACCTTGGGTTTGACCAAGTTTGACTGAGGCCTAAAACATCTTGAAATTTTATAAAAATGGAACCCTATGCTTATCTCTCAAATGGGTATCCAAACCTACTTTTAGATTTCAAGAAAGATAAAATTTGTAATAATAAAAATTTTCCAAGATTGTGAATCTTGAAAATATGAGAGTACTCATTTGAAGAACTCAATTCTAGATCTACAAAACTATCATATATTGCTCAAAAGATTAAGTTTCTAAAAATAGAAACTAATAAAAATAGTAGAATCAAGAATTTGAAAGTGTCGATCTGATTGTCCTCATCCACCCATGCATATGCCAAATCTGAATGTTCATTTAATGAATGGGGAATCATTTTTAAAATAGATCGTATATCATAAACTAGAAAACTTCTAAAAATAGATATCTAGAAACCAGAACTAGAAACTCGTTAAAACTAACACAACATCTATTGCCCCCCTAAAACACTAATCTTTGAATACTCTCCAAAAATCATACATTACAATTGTAAAACAAGATAAGGCTAGAATGAAGATATACAGCAAGGTACCCATATGGCTAAGGTATTCACAAACCATCAATGTCGAATGATAGATTTTGTAATGGTGAGTACATACTGTACACTATATGAAGCAACGATGTTGAATGGTGAACTTTGTAATTTTGAGTTCACCCTAAATAATATCTACAAACATATGTTAGAAAGTAACACCTATATTTATGAAGACAAATATGGTATTAACACACCCTCTAGGAATATGGTGTTAACACATCCTCTAGGTTTCAATTTCAAATCATAACCCTATGCACTAATTGATCGACTATGATTTGATTTTGGGGATTCATGCTTTCAAAGCGTGCCCTAGAAAAGTTTTGTTGGAAATATTGGAGTAATTTGTAAATGTGGCCACAACCCATCCATATGTATTATCAGTGTATTTGTAATCATGGCTAACTCCATACATTATTATTTTATTGTATAACTAGGTGTGGTTAAGGATGACCTAGTCAACTTTGATATGTGTCTCAATAACCCTCTTGGAGAGTGCACCCTACATATGTGGGATTATAATCCCTCCTGGGAGAATTCCCTACTTATGTTGTGTGTCCTCTCAAGTAGTGTGGCCTACTTATGTGGACCCATAACTTCTTTTAGGAATATCTACTTGAGTTGTGTATAAATACACAATTCAAACCCTGTTTGAATATCATCTTTTTTATCATTGAGATAAGACTTTATAGTATAAAGTGTTAAGCCTCTAGGAACTGTATATTTTTGGTGTTCTCTTATGGTTGACATATTTTCTCTTTTATGTGCATTTTTGCATCTGAAGTATAGAACACTCATGATTAGACTATTTTTCTCTCTATAACAGTTTTGTTTCATCCCTAATGCACCTCTTTAGTGTTGTTTGTTCTCTTTTTACTACAATTTTTTGAGTTGGTGTTTTAGTTCCATTCAATCCCTTATTTCTATTTGTGATCTCATCATTGTATCAAAACAGGTGTGAACCTTCCCTACTCACTCGATTTTTGTTTTTAAGGCTTCTTCTTGGTTGTTCATGCCATTGAGATATGATTTTGGCATTCAAAAGATAATCAAATTGGAGGAATATTAGAGTTTTTTTTCATAGTGTTTCACTAGTTGGAAAATATGTCTTTTGGGTGTTGTTGGAGCATCTTTTATGCACTAATTACAAAGATATTTTTTGCCCACATCACTAGCATTTACTTGTTGATTTATTTCAATGCTTTTTAAGTCGTTCCATGCTATGGGCTAGTAGCATCACTTTTTTGTGGCTTCAAAACTATGGTTTCGAACTTGATTTTTGAGCAAGAATTTGGAAAATTTTGGTTAATGGCATTACCTTTTTGTGGCTGTGAAATTAGGTTTCCATATTTGATTTTTCAGCAATGGTTTACAGACCTTTTGGTTACTGGCATCACTTTTTTGTGACTACGGAACTAGGGTTTCCATATTTTATTTTTCAACAATAATCTTTGGATATTTTTGGTTAGTAGCATTTCCCTAAGGTTTGCAAAGATAGGGTTTCTAGATTTGATTTTTTTCCTATAGCTGATTTGGATATTTTTGGCTAGAGGAGTTGTACAAAGGATCCTAGATCTAGTGTTTATTGATTCGTCTCTTGTTTAGGGTTTCCTAGGGTTTTATCCTTGAGTTTTAAGCCACCTTCAAGGGCTCACTACAACAACTAATTTTGAAGTTTGTTTGGATCATCTCTCTCAGGGTTCACTTCAATATTTGTTTCAAATTTTTCTCATCATCACATATGGGGATTCATATACATTATTTTATGGTTTTATCCTTACGCAAAAAATTTTCTTCTCTTCTAGGGTTCCTTGGGTATGTCTAAGGATTTTTACACCCTTTACAAATGTATCACTTCCATCCTATGTTTTTACCTCTTTCTAAATCCAACTCTATCTTCATGTTCATTCTTTCTAGTAATATTTCTCTAGGGATACATTTTTTGTCTAAGGCTTCTGATGCCCTAAATACAAGAACAATACATTGCATAATTATTGGAAGAGTTGGTACCATTTCCTTCTTTGGCTTATGTCGGGGATTCCTTGAGACTTTATGGAAACTTATTTTTTGTTGAACATAATGACCTCAAGATGGCTCTTTTCCCTATCCAACAAATCTACTTATATTTGGGAAGATACGATATGAAAGAACTCTATATGCAATAGTTTTCATATGGAGAGTTGCATCTTCAAGTATTTCTTACCTTGTCTTCAAGGGATTCAAAAGATTGTCTAACCTACTAACCCACTAACCATTAACCTAATTATACCCATAACCACTAAATCCTAATCCCTAACACACTAACATGTGACCCTTTGACTTCTAATCCCCAACATGTTATCCACTAACCCATAACCCATTAATTCTTGATCCCCTAATTCACTAAACCCCTAATACCTAACTCACTAACCCTAAAGATACTAACCCACTAGCACATAACCCTAACCCATTAACCATGGATGGAAATTATCCCACTAACCACTAACTGGATGACAACTAAGACACTAAATCCTAACCCACTAAGCACTAACACAATAAATTATGCCTTACTAACCTATTAAATTATTAATTGAGATTTAACCAAAATCTCTAACACACTAGCCAATTAAATTTATATCCCCTAATGATCCCTAAAGAACCAAGAGAGGAATCCATAACCCCTAAAACCCAACCACTAATGGTCACTTGTCTATTAACCCCCAATGAAAACTAATTGGCTAACATCTAACCTATTAACTCCTAATGACAATTAATTAACTAACATCTAACCTAGTAATCACTAACCCTGTAAACCAGTAACCCCTAATGTTGAACACACAAACCCATTATATAGGCTAAAAATACTAACCCACTAACTTGCAACCCCTAACACACTAACTCTTTAAAACTAACCCACTAGCTCCTACTAAACTCCAAATCACTAACCCATTAACCCATAACCTCTAAAAAGCTAACTACTAACCCATTAAACCATTACCTCCTCCTCCTCCTCCTCCTCCTCATCATCATCATCATCATCATCGTTGTCATCATCATCATCGTCATCGTCATCATTATCATTTTCATCATAGTTTCCATCCTTTTCATTGCCATATCATCATCGTCATCATCATCAATGTCATAACCATAATTAACATTGTCAATTTTGTTGTCATTGTCATCATCTATGCTATTTGACTGCTAAAATCTACGAATTTGGTGTTATAGTGATTTGACTGCTAAAGTCTACGAATTTGGTGTTATAGTGACTTGATTGCTACAGTCTTTGAAGATATACATACCCTACCCCCTTCTAGATTTGAACTTGTAACATTTATGGAGTAAACACATGTTCTTAATTTATTTGTGATTTTTTAACTTTTGGTTATATAAATTATATATTATATATAATATGTAATATTTTATATATTATATGTAATATATAATTTATATATTGATAATTTATATAATATGTAATATATAATTTATATAACCAAAAGTTTAAAAATCAAAAACCATTGTTAACTCTCGCCTCACCTCAATATCGCACTCTCACCTCACGTCACCACAAACTCACCTCACCTCACCGCATTCAACTCCCGATTATGTGATATCCCTAGACATCCCTCACCACATTCTTGCCTAACCTCATCACATTCATATCCTAACTATGCAATATCCCTAGCCACCCCTCACTGCATTCAGATCCTGACAGAGAGCGACAACCCTAGCTATTCTCACTGCAATATTCAAGCTCTCGATAGCCCTAGCTTGGCTAATAATGTACCAACAACCTTAGCCTCGATAACAGAGAGTTTCTAGAGAGCAACAATGCTAGCCCACAGTGCGACAGAGGAGGCCCTAGCTCGAGCTACTTTGGAGACCCCACCTAGACCAGGAATGCTGCCAAAATCGGTAAGTTTTTCTAATCTTTTAAAACCCCAAATCAAGAATTGAAGGTTCTTTAGTTTTTGGTTTTATTCTTGGACTCAATGAACTTTGGTTTCATTACACTTTGTTAAAAAATTTGGTGCCATTGAGACAAACTCATATTTTTTTTCATCAAAAACTTGATCACTCCTTGATTATGATATGATAGAGATCACATCTCACTCAAACCAAGTAGTGTACCCATTATAGGAAAACTAACACCTATGATATATAGGTCAAAACTGAATAAATGTGAAAGACAAATACCATAAAATTGAAGACCATGAACTCATGATAAGAGTAGTACATATAGGTAAGCACCTTGCAAAGAATTTCATTTACAATTCAAGACCATGAACTTATTAGAAGTGTATTACATATTTAGATATCAATAGTAAGCACCTTGCAAAGAATGTGGTTTGACGTTGCATATTCCTAACACAAGTGTTGGTTAATAATTGTAGAAAATGAAGCTATGGTTTGAGGCTAATAATTCCAGCTACCAGTCATATCACCTCCCAAAACACTTCAACATTGTAGAGGTGAGTGTGGACAAAAAATTCCACATGCCCCCAGAACTTCTAGGGAAGTATGATATTGGTCAGTGACAACATTTAACTATAATTTCCAACATTAGCTCAATTATCTTTCAAAGCCGATTGAGAAACAAACATATACACAAGAGAATTATTATCACTCAAATATTTATCTAGGAAGCACTAATGACACTAAGCCATATTTGTACAAAACAATTGTATCCTGTGTTTGACTCAGTACCATGGATCGAGATTGTGGGTTTCTTAGCCCAAACTACCTCTATGTTATGAATTTTGTGGAAAACAAATGAGGTACCCTTTAGGAACCCACGATATACTCTCAACCAAGAGACTAGGTAGGTTTAATAAAGTTTGACTACTTTATTGAACATGTAGTTCATTGTAAAGGTCATGGAAACATTGTGAAACAAACAAGTGATAACTTGCATATTGCAATTTTAATAGACTATTTTTGTTTGATAACTTTGGAAGAAAACCCTAGGCTAGATATCCAGACAAAGGGTAGCACACATTTCTCCAAGGATAGTGCACCAAACAAGAGCTGATCAGATAGTCCAAACCATAACCATGAGATAGTTGAAGCCAAAACAAAATATGATAGCTGCAGCAGTTGCAAATACAAATCTCCTCCAAACCTGCGCACAAAATTTTTGAACTACAGTGCACACAAGTGTGCTCTGCAGTTCTGAGAATGCCTCCCAGAATGAAGACTGGCCTCCTATATTTATACTAAATCTGGTAGACTTCCTGGGCCAACTTCTCATTCTAGGTAGTAATTCTTTAGTATATATTATTTCCTTTAGCCAACTTCTTCTCTTCAAGACTAATAACCTAATAGAAGTCCTTCCTTTGAGTTGACTTGTCTTATAGGGTTATTAACCAATCAATCAGGGTTTCTTCTTACTTCCTGAAATATTATATTCTCGTCAGGTTTACACATGGAGGTAAATACCTCCCACAACTACCATAATGTCAAGATTTTGTTGGAGACAAACTTGATTACTTTTAGGAATTGTGTCCATAGATCATTGCATAGCTCATGTAAGCTAGCTTTATCAGAAAGAAAAAATTATGGTGCATCCAATGATCACTTAATTCCTCCATTTTCTTCTGTTTTAGCTATAGTTTTAACATGTTTCCATATACGCACATTCACATCAATTTCCATTTCTCATTATATGTTATAACAATTATCTAAATTTCCATTCCAAATACTTCAATCATTGTGGTATTTTCGTCTATCCTTGATTTGTAAATGGTAGCTCCATGATCCATTTGCCTCGTCATCACATATGTTTATTGTGAAAATAAAAATTTGGTGTCTTTACAATCACAATCATGTTGAGATTAAATTATTTTTCATGCCATTCCTTGAATATAATCATATTTGTTTTACATACCTTTGGATAATGCTACTATATCTACATACATCCTTTGGATGGGGCTGCTATATCTAGGGTACATCTTATAGTTTAATTCTTAGGCTCGATCTTCCTCTATTCGTATGTGATGTTGGAGCATGTGCATCAACATGACCTCTTTCTCATAGATAAGATGTTTTGATAAGTTTATCAAGGTTTCTCAAGGAGCCTTGGACATGATCATATGATTTCCTTTCTTGTGACCACACTTGTAATCCATGCCATATATCTATGTTATTCTCTCCAATTGCTCCAATATATTGTGTTTATTCTCCTTTTTAGCAAATGACCCATACACAAATCCCTCATCATGTTTTATACAAAGATAGATGGCACCAAGGACACCCTTAATATTTGATATAACCAGTGCTTCAACATTCTTAATTTTTAGTTGAAAACTAGTCCAATATCATTGAATTTCCCTTCCCATCAAATCCTTTATGTTCACTATCTCTACCAAATGTGTTGTACTATCAAGAGCCTTGCAACCAAACAAAATCAAGGACCATTATACCTTTAAGTGACATCTTTCCTTCACAAGTTCTCCTTATGAATTCAAATGAATTTTTTTCTTGTCTTTAAAACAAATCCAATTGGTGAACAAACTTAGAATATTAGCTAGTACAACATGCTTGGAGCCTAAAATATCAAGGCATGCATGTGGTAACAAGAATTATAGCAATGGAGAAGACTTTTGAGTCATTTTCTTTTGAAAATAAGACCCAAGAACTTCAAAATCTTTTGCAATAGTAAATTCTAAATTGTTTCCATTCACACTTCTACTTCTAGCTCATCTTCTTTAATTCTCATTTATTTTTTCCCATGCTCTTTCCAACATCCTCATCTATAGAATATCATGCCATTAGATGTCAAACACTTAATAACCCTCTTTCTTTCCTTTTAATATGATAACATTTTCATGAGAATAAAAATTCCTTTCATCACAACCATTAGAGACCCTTTTAACATTAGTTATGCTTGAAGAAGAAACTATAAATAAGGCATCATTTCCCATTTTTAGATTGACAAAACTAGATGAAGGAAAATGAATGTCTTTTAAAGATATTATATCTTATTTAAGGAACCAACAAAAACAACAACACAAGTATATGTTGTGGAAGTCTCATTGTAACCAACAACACAAGATGATATCATAGTGTTTCAAACCTCCTAGAAACAATGACCACTTGTGAAATTGAAGGAACATAACCTTGGATCGTCAATAACTTGCCAAAATCTATCATACCTAAATCCTGACAAAATAACAAGTCAAAGTATTTGGACACCACGCCATGAACTATTCAGGATGTCACGTAAAAATAATGACATCTACTACAAGACAATACAAGTGGATCAGATCTATCAAAATCACAAATGTAGACAACCGCACAAATTCTGCCTATCCTGAAATACCAAGCTTATGGTATAAGAAAAAACCCAAGTGGGCTTGTATTCAAGATATGATTATGGGAATCTCTCCCGTGCATCTCAAAACATCTGGGAACTAAATCAACAACATCAACATGGTCGCCTCCCTATTTTTGAGAGAATCCTAAAGCAAGAGTAACAACAAGGTCAAATCCATGAGAGAATCCAACAATCTTGTCCCTATACTCTACAACACTCCCATCAACTACAAGCCTAGAATCAATCATTGATTCTAAAATATTTTTGAAATTTCCTCCATGAAATTCACATCCCAAACAATTTTTACAACTCTTGGCCAATTGCTCATGAGGGCATAAAAACCTAATAGATCAGCAACATTTTTGAGCTCCCTACCATGGACAAAATTAGAGTGGATGTCCTTGTATTCTTCATGCAGGAAAAAATATGATGCAATATGCTTCTAGCAAGTGTCAAGTGTCTAACA
>JASDQU010503397.1:47393-59782 GCA_032191745.1 Picea mariana | reverse complement strand
AAATCATTATTTAAATGATAAAGTAAAGTGACAAAGTCAAGGTGGATTATTTAAATAATAAAGAGAAGTGACAAAATCAAGAAATGATAAAGTAAGGTGACAAAATCAAGAAAGAATATTTAAATGATAAAGTATTGGAGAACTTTCTATTTATGGAAAGTGGTTAACCCTAAAAGAAGGAAAATAGGTTAAGTGACCTAGAAATGGGTTGATATTATTTAAATGATAAATTAAAGTGAAAAATTCATGGTGGATTATTTAAATAATAAAAAGAAGTGACAAAATCAAGAAATGATAAAGTAAGGTGACAAAATCAAGAAGGAATATTTAAATGATAAATTATTGGATAACTTTCTATTTATGGAAAGTAGTTTACCTTAAAATAAGGAAAATAGGTTAAGTGACCTAGAAATAGGTTAAGTGACCTAGAAATGGATTAAGTGACCTAGAGGATGAAAGTATAAATAATATATGAATGGTATCTTGTAGATCATCCTTTTTGTGGATCAATGGAGAGCTTGTTGTGAGAATATCTTTTGGAGTATTGATGGAGAGATTCCTGTGAGAGCTTCTTGACATTTTCTGTGTGGAACACTTGAGAATATTGAATATATATAGGTGAATTAGGTAACCAAAATATATCCAAGATGAATTTCATAGGGAAGGTGAAGAAAAGAGGGCCGAAATTCAAAGGAGGATAAATTCTTTTCATGATGCTTTTTAAGGTATGTTATTTACAGGTCATCTCACCATTTTTGCAATAAATATTTTTCTATAATGATTCAGACCATAATATTGATATTCCATTGAGGAAATATATCCAAGAATTTGTGGTACAAACTTAAGCTTGTGGGTCGTTGTATTTTTGTAAATAAACTCCGTGCAAAATAAGGTTTGTGGCTACTCCTGAAACTAGTCTAAAACAAGTGTTTCGGGTAAAAATGCCATAACTTCTACATAACAAATCCAAATCTAGTGAGACCAATTGTGTTTCTTATATTACAATATTTAGTATGAAGTTTAAGTTTTTTCATATTGATTTAACAAATATTTTGTGTGGGGAACTCTCTACAAGGTCACTCTCTAGAATAATCTAGAATTCAGCAAGGTATGTCATTTTTGTTATAACTCCTTTTATGAGAGGTTACAAGTAGTGAAACTTGGAAGAATTTCACAAACAACATTGAAGAAAATTGTGTACCAGTTTCATATCTCTATTCATTACAGGTACAAAGTTATGATTATTTCAAGTTAGGGTTGTTCACTAGCCCAAAACTAGTCATGTGAGACTAAATAAAAGTATGATGAAAATGATAGTCTCTTGTTGTTTAAAGTTAAGGAAGGTTTGTAGGTATGTGATCATATACACCAGGTCTATTACATATTTACAAATCATATTTGGATGATGAAATTAATGTGGGATTTTGGTTGAGGTACACATTGGGTACATGGTTGAGACAAGTAGTTGATGAGTTGACACATACATGAGGTGTATAGTTGATGATGTTGGTACATATTGATGAGTCATACTTGATGGATTAGTTGAAACATGATTGGTATATACTTGGTACTGTCATTATCTAAATAAGAAATCAGATCATAGGAAGGCACAAACTTCGAATATGGTTCACAAGCCAAAGAAGGCACAATCGCCAAAGATGGCTCGTAGACTAAGAGATTTTCATCAAATTTAACATCTCTTCTAAGAATAATTTCATTACAATGTGATTGAAGAAGTCTGTAACCTTTGAAATATTCAGAATAACAAAAAAATATACACTTATCACTTTTAGGCTACAATGCTTTCCTTTTCTCATCAGGAATGTGAGCCCATGCTATACTGCCAAATACATGGAAGTGACTTACATCTGGTTTAATTTTAGTCCAATCTTCTTCCGGTGTTATATTTTTAAGATCCTTTGTGGGAGTGTGATTTACTATGTAATTTGCATAGTTGATGGCTTTTTCCCAATACTTTAGATTTAAACCATTAGATTGGATCATACAATTAGCCATTTCTTTTAATGTGCAGTTCTTTCTCTCAGAAACACCATTTTGTTGTGGTGTATATGGAACGTGTGTTTCATTTGGATTCCCTATCTAGTGCAATAACTTGTAAAATTATTCTTCACATATTCGCCTCCATTATTTGTTTTTAACCTTTGAATTTGATGTCCATATTGCTTTTCTACAAGGGCCTTGTTGGCCAAAAACTTGTCAAAAACTTTACTCTTGAGTTTTAAGAAGTAAACCCAAGTGCATTTGGAAAATTCATCAATGAAAGTTAATAAATACTTGCACCCCTAAAAAGAAGGAGAAGAAAGTGGACCACCAAAATCACTGTGAACAAGATGCAAAGGACCCAAGGCGTGCCAAGAGGAACGCTTGTCAAAAATGTCCCAATGATGTTTGTCGAGAAAACAACTGACACAAACACTATCTCTGCATGAAACAAGAGGAAGACTGGTAACCATATGTTGATTACATAGTTGTTGTAATGAGCGATAGTTTAGATGACCAAACCGCACATGCCAAAGTTTGCTCAAGTGATCGCTATGAGCAACAAAAACTTATGAAAAATCTAATGACCCAAAGTTGTCAAACTTGTACAACCTGGTAATATCATCAATAATTCCATTTGCGAGAACATGCTTAGGATCTTTTAGATCCTTGATTACAACTTGGTGAGGTGAAAACTCGATGGTTTTACCTTCACCTGAATGAGTGATTTGATATACTGATAGAAGGTTACAAGAAAGATTTCAAACACATAATACATCATTGAAATGACCATTTTCTACCTGAACTGTTTCATATCCTACAACACTAAGATATCTATCATCACCAACAAATATTTTCTTGGTGTTACATTCATTTAAAGCAAAATATATGGCTTTATCCTTAGCCATATGATAAGATGCTCCTGAATCAATAAGCCACTCATCAGAAGAAGAAGTAGTAGTAGAAGGCGTATGGAAGGAAAAACCAAAATAAGAAAGTGCATGTCCATGAGAAGAATAAGAAGAAGAAGAACCAATACTGATGTAGTGCTTCTTCATCGTTTCTTCTAAGGATTCCATCTTCTTGAAACATTTGGACTCATCATGACCATCTTTATCACAAAATTTGCAATGTCTGTTAGTATTCTTACTTTTATATTTTGCTCCTTTGTCACCATTAGGAGATGAAGTTGTCTGAGCGGGTTTGGGACCCTTAGGTTGTTTGTTGTTGTAAGGAGGATGTTTCTTCTTGGGATACCTGGATTTACCTTTCTGTTGGGCAACTAAGGCTTTGTTGGAGGTACATGCAATGTTGATCACTCCAAGTTGTACAATATTATCTTCCTCTCTAATCAAAGAAGAACAAAAGGACTCGAGAGTGGGTTTTACATAATATTTCCCTAAAGCCTCTTTCATGCATAAAAGGTAGATACAAACACATAATATGCACTACCTAGTTTAGAAAGATTAAGATATATACAATGCTCTTCCTCGATTTTTATCTTACATTCTTCACATAAAATTCTGAGTGTATTAAACTTAGATAGATAGTCTCCAAGGAAAGAAAAATCACTTGGAATCAAGGTTAGTATTTGATTTTCTAATTGTTGTGCTCGGATAATATTGAGTTTACCAAACATAGATTCAATCGTGTTCCAAGATTCTTCGGGGTCATCAATTCCTTGAAGGTGGTACCTTAAATCAGGAGAGATGGACATTATGATTAGTCCACGTGATTCATCATCCCTATTATCTCATTTGTCTTTCTTATCATCATCAGTGGGTGTTGTTTCATTTCCCAAACTAATCTGGTACAAGCCTTTACTTCTTAATAAATCTTCCATATGGGATTTCCATTCGAAGTAGTTGTTGCTGGTAGGCAAGACATTACTTGTAGAATCCATATTAAATATGCATATAAGGTAGATTTAAAAACTAAAACTAATGATCTGGATGGAAAGATCTTGAAAATTTATGCGGTTTAAAAAAAAACGGCGCTGAAAATGGACTTCCGATGTGAGAATTTTTCCCTTTTAAAAAAAAGCATAAACGGTAACCAAATAACCACGTGATAGTGTAAGCTACTTTATGAAGTGACCCACTTTTATAAAGAGAAGTGGGGATCATTTTTACAATGAAGTTACCTTATAATAGAAAAGTTGCATGCAAAATAAATAACTCTAAGATAAAATATAAAGCTACTTATAGTGATTCACTTTTATACTTGAAGTGAAATGCACTTTAGAATTTTTAGCATGAACTTTTTCAAAAAAAGTAACAAAAGAGAGACTTGAACTCAAGACCTCTTACTTAATAAGGAAATTTTTAACCAAATAGCCTAGAAAAACATATTTTAATGTTCAGAAGGAGGATTGTGGGTGTTTTTGTTGAAGACGGCCTTGGAGAGCATGCTAAAATAAATCTCTTTTCACACAAGAAAAAAAATTCACTTCTCGATGACAACAAGCGTTAGATCTCGGTTAGCTTACCCGGAAGATGCAGCTTTTCATATATGTTTTTGATTTTCCGATATCGCACAGGGCACAGGGAAAAGAGCATACACAGATCTAAAAGAGTAGAAACCCGAAAATAAAAAGTACAAACCGAAATAAAATCAAAATAAAACTTTGCAGAAATTTTAAAAATGTGTATTCAGGATTTATACCTCCGGATCTGATTGTAATGGTTTTATCTTGGGAAAATGGAAACCTTTTTGAGTGAAATGAAAAGTGTTCCTAAATGAAATGAGTGCTCTGAACCTAATGGAACTGTCCTCTCATCCTAGAAATGTACATAAATTCCAGAAAATGGAGATGAGGCAACTCAGCTTCACGATCTCGATCTACAACAGGAGCGGGTCTTCAAATAGGCTCTGATACCATGTTTGCAACACATGTATTCCAACAGAGGACGAAAACCTTCGGTAACCACTCACATAACCAGATGAAAGATAAACACATCGATGTTTTCACAGTGTAAAACCCCTACGAGGAAACATTCACAGCCCCAACCAACGCGACCACTTGGAGTAGTTTATTAATGCAAAAAAAAAGATTACAGAGAGATTTTACAAGAGAGTTTCTCACAATCGATCATCGAAAAATGATCGTCCATTCTCTTTAAATAGATATCATATACCAATTGGGTGCTAACCCATGGATCAATGGCTGTTGAGATTGAGAAGAGTATGAACCGTCGGATCACTCTATGTTGGGAACATATCGTGACCGTCGAATTTCCTAACTACAAATGCATACTATTGCATACTAAAGAAACACACTAAGAAACACACTTTTACCTAGTGACATATTAGATCAAGTATATCTTAACTAACTCCCAAGTGTCTAAACATCCTAATACATGGTTGGATCCACTTGTTTATGGTATAGGTTGATTAGAGGTTGTTTGGCACAGGTTGGTGCATGGTTGATGCACTTGTTTATGGTACAGATTGACATCTGTTGAGGATTGTTGCCTCATCTCAGTTGGTGTTGTGGTTGTAAGTTGAGTCTTGCACTATAGAGCTGGTAATCTTGTAGATTTTTGCTCTCTTCAATTGTTGTTGAAAAACCCTAAGGATTGTAGTCCATAATAAAAAGAAAATTGTACATACATATTGTGTTCTTTGTGTTCCTTGTGGTGATGACTTGTTGATGATATATTGTTGATATATGTTGCTGATATGTGTTAACATTTAACTAGTTATAAATGACATCAATGACTAATTAGTTAATGGTGATTGTTAACCAAGGATTTTTTGGAAAACGAGCCCTACATTGTTCAACCCCCCTCTCAGTGTAGTCGGTGTGTCCAACAATTGGTATCAGAGAAGGTCTTCACTACAAGCCTTGACAAGCTTGAAGGAGATCCATAGACACACAAATGAATGATGAAATAAAAATCCTTGATGAGGAAAACTATTATACTTGGAGAATAGAGATGAGAGTGTATCTGAAGACAATGGGAGCAGTTGTTTGGAAGGTAGCCATTGGTGGATGAGTTCCTTTGAAGAACAAGTCAAAGTTTGCAGCTCAAAGGGAAGGAAAGAAGAATCATGCATTGGCTCTCAACACCATTCTTAGTGGACTCTCAAGCCCTATCAAAGAAATTATGTAACAATCCACTTCCGTCAAGGATCTATGGCTAAAGCTAGAGGAGACATATCAAAGCAAGAAGGAGAAGAAATATATTGAAGACCACTCCATCAAGATTATCAAAGGTAAAGAATCTCCAAAAACCCTTGATTGTATTATTTCTAAATGTGATATTGAAAACATTTCAAGTGAATATAGCACAACAGAAGATCCCAAAAGTATTTCAAATGAAGATACAGAATCTCCAAAGACTCTTTATTGCAATGATTCAAAATGTGATGATGTTGAATTTTTCTCAAGTGAAGAAGCTGATCTAGAAACAATTTGTGTAAAGTTTGAGGGAAATTATCCCTTGGAAAGAATAGAATAACATCTATTAGAAATTTGAAAAGAAGTTGAAGAGGTTTTATATAGATATAGAAGTGATCATTTTTATACACATTATAACTATCTTTTGGATAACACTAAGAATTTTCTTAGGAGAAGTCAAAGGCACATATTGAAGTTAAAGGGAATGCTCAAGGAACAACAAGAGATAAATAAGACTCAATTAGAAGAAAATGAAGAAGAGATCACAAGACTAAAGAATGAAAAATAAGATATGAAGGTAGATGATGATATTAGCAAATTTTTTGAAACAATTATTCATCTCAAGACCCAAATTGAAGAAGTCAAAAGGGTAGAGGAACTATTGAAGGATCAAATAAATTAGAATGAAGAGTCATGTCATAAGTTAGAATATGAAGATGTTGACCTTAGAAGTAAGGTAGAGAAGTCAAACAAATTATTGAATAGCTCAAAAATCTTGGATGAAATCTTGGAAAGTCAAAGATCACCATATGATAAATCAGGTCTTGGATACAAAGAAGAAGATACACATATTTAAGAAAACACCTCAAAGAAGCATGAGGTAGGTCCATCAAATGATGAAGACAATGTTGCAAAACAACCATCTACACAATGCAAAGAAAATTTCAAAAGAACAAAGCACGGAAGACATCAAGAAGCTAGCTTTGGGACACCAAAGAAAAGGCATGAAAGTATTCTTCATGGGCATTGTTATTCATGTAATTAATATGGTCACAAAGATTTTGAATGTAGATCTTATGAAAGGATATATAATGGAATATCATGTAACACCATAAGTTGTTGGAGATGTGATCAAGTAGGACATATTGTTGTTAACTGTAACACCTTGAGATTCTACAGTTGTAGTGGATTTGGCCACAAATCCCAGGAGTGCTAGAACACAAGAAGAAATTCCATGATGAGGAGTTCATATAGCATGAATAGAAGAAAGAATGAAGTAAGAAAGGGAGAGATATTCGAAAAGATGGATTCTTAGAGCTCAAGCTGTGAGGAGTAGGGACATCTACAGAAGTGGGTGAAGAAGACAGAGAAACCATAACAGAATGAAAGACTGAAGGGAAGTTCAAATGTATCATCTACTGAGGCATACATGGGTGATAGTGGTATCATTCGCTTACATACATAGGATGACCTTGTATAGGTCGCGTACATACGCGAGTTGTCTGTGCAGCAGGTCACGTATATATGGTGAAGCCTAAGGAAAGGGCTATGCACAAGGATTGCAGATTGATGTGATGGTATAACTCTGTGATGCAGGGTCTAACATGGTTTATTGCAGGTTATGACACAGTTTGTTGTAGGTTTTCATGATTCTATATTTGATTATGTAATGTGATGATGTAAAATAAAATCTTGGGTGCATGGCACTAACCCATGACTATGGATTGATGCATTTTATGTTGAAGAAAAATGTTGGTTATGAAAAGTGAAGTTATGACACCTTGGTTATGTGATATATCTTGATGATGTATTGGAAGCTTACTTGTTGGAAAGATTGATGCATTCATTTAGCATACGGATGGGCTACACATTGGTACATGTGGTTGGTGAGTTTATGAGGTGATCATGTTATACATCATTGATGATTCATAGCTTGATCTATAATTGATACATTTTTTGTACACTCATAGATGGCATATGCTTGATGATACTACACCATTGGTACTACTTGATCAACACAACAATTGGTATTTGTTTAAGATACATGATTGTGGCACTTGGTTCATGATGGAGACATATCATGAGTGATATGAGACATGGTTGGCATATTGGTAGATGCACATGGTTGGCATATCGATAGATGCACATGGTTGGAATATTGGTAGATGCACATGTTGGCATGTTGATAGAGGCATATGATTGTTGCATTTTGTAGATGATATATTTTGTCACATTGCATTATGTTGATGTACATGATTGATATACATAGGTGTTTTTCATGATGAGAAAACTTTTTTGTACATGGATGTTGTGCATGGTGGGAACATTTTGGTACATGATTGATATTTGGATCATGATTCTCTATTTTATTATTGACATATATTTTTCTTCATGATGCTTGGTATGGCATAAGTTTGATGCATGAACATGTCCAAGGATTGTTATATGGTAGCATATTGTTCAACTTACATAGAATATAGGGGGAGACATGAGCATAGGGGGATTCATTCTTCTTCCCATGATTCTAGGAGGAGATATTTATCAAATACAAACCTAGAAAAGAGCCTTATATTTGAAGAAAGAGCAAAGAGGCATAAACCCAGGAAGAGAGATGGTCACAGGGGGAGTATGTTCGATGTATTTTCAACATTACATCATAGTGATATCCCTTGTTCAAAAGGGGAGAGATTATTTAGAGGAATATGAAAGGCACTTAGATAGGGGGAGAAACCCCAAGGAAAGTTCAAGCAGGGGGAGAAGCCCCAAGAGGAAAATTTCCCTTTGCCATTGATGTCAAAGGGGAAGAGATAGTCACATTAATGTGATTGATGATTATTGATTGGGAGAGATAGTCACATTTGAGAGAGATAGTCACATTGACTATCGATGTAGAGAATGCCTTATCTACATGTTGACATCAATAATTGGTAATTGGTGTTGACATCAATATTGGTTTTGCCATCAATGCCAAAGGGGGAGATTGTTGGATCGTGTTGTCATTGATTGCAATGGTTTGATTGATTGATGTCAAGTGATTGATTGATGCCAAAGGATTGATTGATTGATGATTGATGTAATGTAATATTTATTTTTCTTGATGAGAATGCATAGATGAATATGGATCAATGAGTTGTCATTGATATGATGAAGATAGATCAATGAGTTTTCATTGATACATTATGAAGATGGATCGAAGTGGTTTCATTGGTATATGATGCATTGTTGGAAAAATGTATAGATGACTCATTATTGTCTTATCATGATTGATAAGGTGAAAAAATCGATGAACTCCAAAGTGGTCCCCTTATGGTGAAATCCCTCACGGGAAGATGCTTTGTAGATTGAGTTATCCTAGAAGAATGGTTGGAGGACCCATTCTCTCATTGTTTTCTTATCATGATTGATAAGGTGCAAAAATGGATGAACTCCAAAGTGGTCCCCTTATGGTGAAAGTTTTCATGGGAATACGCTTTGCGGATTGAGTTATCATAGAAGAATGGTTGGAGGACCCATGCTTCTATGTGGAATAATGAGATGAAGATCAAGAAAAATGTTGGTGAAACTATCCTATATGGATAGTGATTGTTATGCCATTTCCGGTGGTATGTGGAATTTCACATAACTCCTCATGTTTTGAGAGTTATGGTCTTACAAAGATGAAGGACCCCCGTATGAAGGCTTGAAGCCCCCAAGATCAAAGAAGTCAAAGTGACCTAAAAGAAGAAATCATTAATTTAACGATAAAGTAAAGTGACAAAGTCAAGGTGGATTATTTAAATAATAAAGAGAAGTGACAAAATAAAGAAATGATAAATTAAGGTGACAAAATCAAGAAGGAATATTTAAATGATAAAGTATTGGAGAAATTTCTATTTATGGAAAGTGGTTAACCCTAAAATAAGGAAAATAGGTTAAGTGACCTAGAAATGGGTTAATATTATTTAAATGATAAAGTAAAGTAGCAAAGTCAAGGTGGATTATTTAAATAATAAATAGAAGTGACAAAATCAAGAAATGATAAAGTAAGGTGACAAAATCAAGAAGGAATATTTAAATGATAAAGTATTGAAGAAATTTCTATTTATGGAAACTAGTTAACCCTAAAATAAGGAAAATAGGTTAAGTGACCTAGAAATGGGTTAAGTGACCTAAAAATGGGTTAAGTGACCTAGATGATGAAAGTATAAATAAGATAGAAATGGTCTCTTGTAGATCATACTTTTTTGTGGATCAATGGGGACTTCTTGTGAGAATATCTTTTGGAGTATTGATGGAGAGCTTCTTATGAGAGCTTCTTGAGCATTTTTGGTGTGGAAAACTTGAGATTATTGAAGATATATAGGTGAATGAGGTAAGAAAGAGATATCCAATCTGAATTTCAGAGGGAAGGTGAAGAAAATGTGGTTGTAATTCAAGGGAAGATAAATTATTTTCACGATGCTTTCTAAGGTATGTTATTTACAGGTCATCTCACCATTTTCGCAATAACTTTTTTTATATAATGATTCAGACCATGAGATTGATATTCAATTGTGGAAACATATCTAAGTATATGTGGTAGACAATTCATCTTGTGGTCCGTTGTATTTTTGGAGATACACTCTATGGAAAATAGGGTTTCTGGCTAGTCGTGGAACTAGTCTAAAACAAGTGTTTTGGGTAAAAACATCATAACTTCTCAATAACAGATCCAAATTTAGTGAGACCAATTGTGTTGGTTAGATTATAGTCTATAGTATTTTGTGTAACAATTTCAGATTGATTCAACAAACATTTCATGTGGCACACTCTCTACAAGGTCTCTCTCTAGAATAAGATAGAAATCAACAAGGTATGCGATTTTTGCTATAACTCCTTTTATGAGAGGTTTCAAGTAGTGAAACCTAGAGGAATTGAAAAAAAAACACTGAAGAACATTGTGTATTAGTTTCAGATCTTTATTCATTACAGGTACAAAGTTATGATTATTTCAAGTTAGGGTTGTTGACTAGTCTAAAACTAGTCATGTGTGACTAAAGAAAAGTCTAATGAAAATGCTAGTCTCTTGTTGTTTAAAGTTAAGGAAGGTTTGCAGGTATGTGATCATATACACCAGGTCTATTACAAAGTTACAAATCATATTTGGATGATGAAATATATGAGGTATTTTGGTTGAGGTATAGGTTGGGTACATGGTTGAGACAAGTAGTTGATGAGTTAGCACATACATGAGGTGTATAGTTGATGATGTTGGTACATATTAATGAGTCATAGTTGATGGAGTAGTTGACACATTATTGTTATATACTTTTTACATGGTTGGATGCACTTGTTTATGGTACAGGTTGATTACAGGTTGTTTGGCACANACAAAACTGTGCCAAACAGTTTTGTGCATGGTTGATGCACTTGTTTATGGTACAGATTGATATCTGTTGAGGATTGTTGACTAATCTAAGTTGGTGTTGAGGGTGTAATATGAGTCTTTCACTATAGATTTGGTGTTATTGTATAGTTGTACTATATTCAGTTATTGTTGAACAACCCCAAGGATTGTAGTCCATAATAAAAAGAAAATTGTACATACATCTTGTGTTCTTTGTGTTCCTTGTGGTGATGAATTGTTGATGATATATTGTTGATATATGTTATTGATATGTGTTGACATTTAACTAGCTATAAATGAAAACAATGAGTTATTAGTTAAAGGTGATTGTTAGCTAAGGAGTTTTGGGAAAAAGGGCCCTACACTGTTCACCACCCCCTCTCAGTGTATTCAGTGTGTCCAATGACTTGTTCTTTATAATGCATTAAATCTAAGCTTTTATTCAGTTTCAATTTCCTATTGTGGTTTTAAGATGTTGTTACGTAGTCAAGTTGGGCTCATTAAATTTGTTTGTCTTATAGCCCCTCCCTTAAGTAGAAATTACTTGATTTCTTCTGTTAATTTTATTAAACCTGTTTTTGCATGGAAGTAGAAAACCTTAGAGACATTCAATTACTGTGCAAACAGGATCCTCCCAACAGTTGTTGACAGTTGGGACTTGACTCTTGTGGATTCCAATTTTTTCTTCTGGGCAGTCAGCTATTTGTTACCTCTCATTGTTTTGGATTTTGATTGCTACTTATCTGCCTATTGATTTCCATTGAGTTGATTTGTTTTTATACATAGTTTGATTGTAGGAAGCCCGATTGATATTAAGTGAAGCCTTCTTTCAAATATGTTTTTCTTAAACCATTTTACCTGTGTTCTCTCGAGCCTCTCCCTTGCAGCCTTGTGCATGGG
>JASDQU010503397.1:9847-22906 GCA_032191745.1 Picea mariana | reverse complement strand
CTTCCGACATTGCTCCCACTCGAACTAGGAACCCTCTTTTCCTACGAGTTAACGTACGCTCTGATACCAGTTATTAGAAAAACAGGACCACGGAGCAATAAAATAAAACAAATGCAAAAACAAAACACAGAAGACACACAATACAAGAGAGACACAGATTTATGTGGTTCACCCAGTGTGGGCTACGTCCACCAGAGAAATTGCCAGGTCCTTCCTTTGTTATTATCCAACAAATGAAGGGATACAACCTACAGCAAAACCTGCTATAAGTTCCTCTTCTTTCTCTCACAGTCTCATCTCTCAGAATAAAATATTCACCCTCATACATAGCTGCAATACGTTTCCCTCATAAAAGAGGGTTGCCTTCTAGGGAAAAAAAAACCCTAACATAATCTCTACCGTTAGATCTACGACCTTATAATGAACGGTCCAGATTTACAATGAAATTACAATATACTTTTATAAGGCAACTTTTGCTTCGGGGGCTTCGCCCCCGAACCCCTGCTGGGGGCCCGCTTTCCCCCAGACCCCCCAGCCGGGGGGATGGACCCCGCAGAGGGGGTACCCCCACTCTGCACTCCCCCTCATGGAAGAGTGTACATACTTCTGGGGTGTAAATACTTCATGGGGTATAGACACGACTGAAAGAAAAGGACCTCTGCATCAGGAAGATAATCAGGCTCCAAAACCAACATCCCTCATCCCAGAGTATTCACAAAAGTAGCAGCGAGATACGCTCCCCTAGTTTTACCCGTCCTCCTTCATGATCTTCCTGAAAATTACATAAAAAATATTCCTAAGTTCACTAGGGAGGGAGAGCTAACCGCAATCGAGCATATAAATTTCTTTGACCAATTCGCAGACGTCTGTGGTATCGAGCACGAAGATTTCTATTCAAGACTCCTTGTCCAAACCTTTGAAGGACAGGTCCGAACTTGGTTTCGGAGCCTCCCCGCAGCTTCTATCCGGACATATGATGCTTTGGAAGATGCTTTCCTCAGACAATGGGGAGAGTGGAAATATCACTTATATTACCTTACCGAGTTTGGGTCCCTAAAGAAAAAGAACTCAGAAAACAGTCATGGAATTTATTCTGAGATTCAACAAACTGTATAATAAGATTCCAGCCGCAGTTAAACCCTCTGAACGCTCAACCAAAGTAACCTTCGCAGGAGCTTTCGAGCCGGATTTCGCATTACTTTTGCGAGCAAGAAGAGGAGCCACCCTAAATAGAATGCAAGACGATGCTGTCAAAATAGAATCTAATATGATGGCTTCAGGTAAATTAAAGGCTAAAATAGAAACAATCAACTGCAAAAATAGACGCTATAGGGAACCAGTGGGTCCTTTAGGGTCAAATAGATATACTGATGACAGAGTAGATGATATGGCCCGAGTAATTAAAGAACTGTCCAACAAAATATCTAGGATGGAGTTGGACCAGGTTAAAGCTGATTCTTATACTAAAAAGGACTTCAGGAGAAACCCAAATCCCCCAAATCAACAGAGACAAATAAAGAACAAGGATCAAAAAATACAAGCTCCACTAAAGAACGAAAATTTTATAGGAGTAAACGACATCCAAGATTTTGGAGATTCGGAGGATGAAGTCGCGAATTTCGGTGACGAATGTTCATAGCTGTATCTGACTCGTGAAGACTGTGAAAAATCTTTGAACACCCCACAACCATCTAATAAGGATGAAGAAGGTGATCACACCGATCTCTGTGTATCTCAACCAAAAACAGAGATGATAATGGCCGAGTTTCAACCAAAATACAACTTAAGATCTAAGAGTAATCCCACCTCAACGAATCAACCTAAGAAAATCCTTCAAAGAGGTCAAGCTCATGAACCTCCTTTGGAAGAGACCTTGTTACCCAGCAACAAAACCAAGGTAGCAAGCACTCAAGAGTCTGAGGTGAAAAAAGTTGAAACTCAAACACAAGAAACCGAACTCGCAAACAAAGATACTTCTTCAACTAAGATCATGAATGATAAATCTCTCAAGACGAATAAGTCAAAAAGAAAGAATTCAGAAGTCTCAACTGGACAAACAAACAAGGTAAGTGGAGCGTTTAGTATCGAAAATGAGTTAAGCAAAATTAAGATACCCCTCCCTTTGGTGGAATTAGCAAAAAACCCCCTATATCGCAAACAAATTACCAAGATGATAGGTGTCTCGGAGCAAGAAAGCCAGTCCGATGTAATAAACTTGGAAGATGATAGGCCAAATATCACTTTTGGTCCCCATTTTGAAGGGTCTAAAGACAACATCGCTCCTTTTTATATCACCCTGAACATACATGACCAGTTGTTGCATAATTGTATGTTAGACTCCGGAGCTTCTCATAATGTTATGCCCAAAATTATTATGGAGAAGCTAGGTCTCCAGATCACAAGACCTTATGGGAATCTGTACTCTTTTGATTCGAGGAAGGTTAAATGCATGGGAATGATAAAGGATCTGGTGGTTACCCTGGCACAAGTCCCTGTTAAGAGTATCCTGATGGACGTGGTCATCGCCGATATCCCCCCTAAATATGGTATGCTATTATCTAGGTCATGGGAAGCCAAATTGGGGGGTTCTCTTCATTTAGACATGTCTTATGCCATGATCCCTTTGTTTAGTGGTCAGTTTACTCGTTTATACAGGGAAACAAGATTAGCATACACGGTCAGTGACCCTCAAAACCTGCACAACTTCCCCATTTACATAGCAGACTAAGATCTGGGAGACTGCATCTTGTCTTTTGATGATGGTCTGGATGGTTGCCTAGAACAAATCAATGCAAAGCAAGAAGAGTTAATCCCTTTGACAGAAGAGCTGTGTAATACTAGTGTATGGAAAATGTATTTCGATGGTGCTTCATCTTCTGAGGGAGCTGGTGCTGGGGTACTTTTGGTAGCACCTGAAGGTAAGTTCATTGTTCCTTTCTCCTATCGTTTGTAGTGGGACATAGATTACACTAACAACGTATGTGAGTATGAATCATTGATCTTAGGATTAGAAGCTGCCAAGAAATTGAATATAAAAAACTTGGAGGTATATGGTGACGCGGAGTTGATAGTAAGACAAGTGAACCAACAGTACCTAGCCAAGCATCCCATACTAAGAGCATATAGAAATTGTACTTGGGATCTCATCGAATTTTTTTTCTCATCTGTAAACATCCATTTTATCCCTCGCACTGAGAATCAACATGCTGATGCATTGGCAAAGGCAGCTTCAACCTTTTCTCCTCCCATGACCATCAAACTGAAATATCATATCAAAATCAGATACAAGCCTTCCATACCAGACAATATCCGACACTGGCAAGTCTTTGAAGATGATGAACAAATTAAGAAGTTCCTTACTGTAGTAGGTGAATTTTCAGAAACTCACGCTGACCAAGAAAACCATAATGATTCTATGTGGATCATGCAGGAAGGAGAGGAGCCCGAAGTTTTTCGAGAAAAAATAGCGGATCATCGTATGTTGGTCCTTAAAAGAAACCAAATTCCGAAAGGCTTAATTTCTTTAGAAAGACTTTTCGATCAGAATGACATACCTGTGAAATCCACTTTGCAACCCCAACTAGAAGAAGTGGAGGACTATGATATAGGAACTGAAAAAGAATCCAGGGTGGTAAAGATATCTAAGTTCCTCCCTCCCAAGGTAAAAGTCCATTACAGAGACCTACTCAGACAGTACAAAGATGTTTTTGCCTAGTCCTATGATGAGCTTAGAATGTATGACACTTCCATAATCGAGCACAAGATACCCTTGAAGCCCGGGGTCAAGCCGTTTAGGCAAAATCTTAGGCAAATTAACCCAATTTTTTTTCCCGTGATTGAAAAGGAAGTTAAGAATCTTTTAAATGCGAAAATAATTGTACCTCTGAGATACTCAGACTGGGTGGCAAATTTGGTCCCGTTCAGGAAAAAGAACGGAGAAATCAGACTGTGTGTGGATTTCTGAATCTTGAATAAGTCTTCTCTCAAGGATAATTATCCACTCCCCAAAATGGACCATGTTTTAGAAAAGGTAGTTGGAGAAAATCGAATTTCAATGATAGATGGGTTCTTTGGGTATAACCAAATCACCGAGCAAGACATAGAAAAAACTGCTTTCACCACACCATGGGGTACATTCATGTATGACAAAATGTCGTTTCGTTTGATGAATGCAGGGGATACATTCCAACATTCTATGGATATCACTTTCGTAGGAGAAAGAGACAAGTTCGTAGTCATCTACCTCGACGATTTGATGGTTTTCTCTAAAACCTATGAAGAACATTTGATCCATCTAAAACAGACTTTCAAAAAATGTCGCAGGTATGGTCTCTCTTTGAACCCAAAGAAATCACATTTCTCTATGCGGGAAGGTAAGCTTATGGGGAATATTGCATCTAAGGATGGGATCAGGATTGATCCTAAGAGGATTGAAGCAATAGAAACTATAAATATTCCCAGAAACGTAAAAGAAATTCAATCTTTCTTAGGTACAATAAATTTTTTACGAAGGTTTATCCCCAATTTTGCTGAGATTGTCAAATTGATCATAGGAATGTTGAAGAAAGATAGCAGAGTAAATTGGATGAGCGACGCTAAAGCATCTTTCGCGCATATTAAGAAAGTCATCAATGAGGCACCTGTGTTAGCAAGCCCAAATTACCTAAAATATTTTCTTATCTTCTCGTTTGCTTCCGAACATACTATCGCCACAGTGCTCTTGCAAAAAGATGACGAAGGATTCGAACGGCCGATCACATTTTTTAGCAAGAACAATAGAGACACTGAACTAAAGTATGACATAATGGAAAAACAGGTGTACGCAATGGCGAAAGCGCTAAAAGAATTCAGAACCTATGTACTGCATTCAAAAATTATCGCATACGTGCCAACCAGTACTGTGAAAGATATATTGGTACAGCTAGATAGTGACGAAAAACGAGGGCGCTGGCTTGCTAAAATACAAGAATTTGATCTGGAAGTCAAGTCGACTAAATTGATAAAGGGGCAGGGGCTGGCCAAACTCTTGGCCGAGTTGAACCTTAGAGCCCTTGATATTAATTGCCTCAAAGAAGAAGATGGAGACACATGCCTGCACGAGTCGGATGACCAGACAGATCCAAGAAAGATTGAGGAAAAGTTCATATCGTTGGGCTGGCACAAATACATTGTGTTCTACTTGTTGAACCTAAAGTGCCCAGATGGACTATCATCAGCCAAATGCAGAACTTTAAAACTTCATGCTGTAAAATATTGCATCGCCAAAAATGAGCTATACTGGAAGGATCCACTCGGGTTCCTACTAGTCTGTTTGGTTGAGTTGGAAACTCCACAAGTTATAGAGGAATTTCATGAAGGAGTCTGTGGAGGACACCACGCATGGAGAGCTACAGCCTACAAGATCTTGAGGGCCGGATACTATTGGCCGAAACTATTTTCGGACGTCAATTCCAAAGTGTGTGCTTGCAACCCATGTCAAATATTCGTTGGTAAACAGAAACTCCCTACACTGCCACTCATTCCAGTAAAAACTGAAGCTCCATTTCAACAATGGGTTCTAGAATTTATAGGGGAAATTAATCCCCATTCCAATGCTCAACATAAATGGATTCTAGCAGCTACAGATTATTTTACTAATTGGGTGGAAGCCATACCAACCAAAAGGGAAACAGACTCGGTGGTAATCGATTTCTTGGAGGACAATATCTTGTCAAGATTCAGGTGTCCCCGAAAAATAGTTACCGATAATGCCCAGGCTTTCAAATCTATGGCCATGATCGACTTCTATCAGAAGTATAATATCATTCTCGGCCATTCCACTGCATATTACCCTCAGGGGAACAGATTGGTCGAATCATCTAACAAGAGCCTGGTGAACATAATCAAGAAAATACTGGATGAAAACAAAAGGTCTTGGCATGTGCACTTAAAATACGCATTATGGGAAAACCGCATTAGCACTAAAAGGTCTATCAGCATTTCACCTTTTCAAATGGTCTATGGCATAGATGTTGTTCTACCTATAAACCTAGCATTACCAGTGATGAAGTTATGGCACGATCAAAACGAAGAACCCAATCATGTAACCAAGAGAATTAATCAATTGATTGAGGTTCAAGAACATAGAGTGGAAGTCGATGATAAAATGCAGAAGTACCAGGATGAGGTGAAATCTTTGTTTGATCTCAAAGCAAAATTCAGAGAATTCTCCCAGGTGACTTAGTATTAAGATGGGATGTGAGAAGGGAAGAAGCCGCAAAGCATAGAAAATTTGACCACCTTTGGTATGGACCATTCAGGGTCTCGGCTCCAGAAGGGAAAAATTCTTTTCTTTTGGAAAATATAGATGGAGAAGTCCTCAGTGCCCCTATCAACGAGCGATATCTGAAACATTACATGACATAACAGTTGTAAAAAAAGGTAAAATAAATATCTAAATAAATAAAAATAAAATCGTAAATAAATAAATTTCATGTTTTGTACATACGTATATTTTCATTTGAACATTTACTTTTAATTTTCAGTTTTTTGTTCCTAAACTCTTGACACATTTCCAATAAGATTTGCATTTTCTTTTTACAGGATTCCAGCTGCAGACGAAACTAGCAGGAAAAGTAATTTGCAGGTCGGTGTCAGGAATAGAGAGGCATAAAATAGGTGATACCTAAAATAGTTTCATAATGCACAAAGAAAGTGAAAATAAAAGATAGAGGTGAGCTTTCTCAATACACAGGTTATGAAATAACCGTTAAAGAAAACTAAGGTAACATTTTTCAAACTGCAATATAAAAGGTTAGGTAACAGGATTATTGTCGGCTTGATAATATTCGAGTTAAAATGATTTGAATGAATACACTAAATCTAAAAATAGTCAGTCAGAATAAATGTCCCCAAAGATATCTATAAGAGCCAGTCTTGAACAATTTTGACCTTTTGTGTTTTCAGTCAATGAATCGTTGCCTTGTATCCTGTCTATCTTCGGGTCTAACTTTTAGCAAGTCACCATCATCCCGATTCATTACGAAGGGATAAAAGTTTTTCATTTTAAACCTCGTGGGTTTTGAAACAGATCTTGATAGGAAAGCGGGTCTTCACAACTACTTGATCTCTTGCTAAGCGAAGGAACGTTTAAAGCGATCTTAACTTTCCTAGGTTTTCAACCGTGTCGAAAGAATCAAAGCTTGCTCAAACAGGATGCCCCTTAAAAAATATATTTTCATTTTTTCCCTAAGAATGAAGGTGTTGTGAGGGTCAAGGGAATCTTGGTACCGAGTAATCAAAATAAGTTGACAGACCTCTGATGCAAAATATTACACCGATATTAGCCCTGATACAAATTGATTGCCCCCATCTTCGCGTTCAAAAACTAAATTATAAGACAGGTGGTGAAAGGAAATTCAGAAATGATGGCCCCCACCTAGTACAGGAAGATGATGAAAGGAAATTCAGAAATGATTTCCCTCGTCTCAGCATTTAAATGCATAAATATTTTCTGAAGTGGTGAAATGAAATTCAGTGTAAAGGGCCAGACAACTTCACCGGGGTACTAAACAGGCTCGCTAGTAGTGAAGCAATGTCTGAGATATCTGTAAGGTTGTTATACATGAATATCACTCTACTCTAGTAACCAATTCTTTCTAAAAACCTGATCAACACCCCAAATTCAGACGGGACTTCCCGATTTAAAAATATATAATCTCATTCTTTTGATGCAAGCTGAGAATCACAAGATCTGTTGAATCTCCTAGGGTCGTTTCGACTGTCTTGAAACATACCCAAAGTTAGTAGTGGGAAAGGGAAAATTGTGAAAGAGACTACAACTACGTTTGGAAAGAGTATTTGATCTTGGAAAAACTTCTCGAGGTAAAAAATGAATTATTTTTCCCCCTTAGATTGTTTTTCCTTGGAATCTTTCTGCCAGTTTGAGTTTTTGACTCCATTTACCCAATATTGGGATGTGGTCTACTGTTCTTCCCACCTCGCAGGAAAGCAGGATCCCTAGTTGGAGCCTATGTTGGAGCCACCCTTGTTTTATTTTTACCCTGCACAATTTTCAATTTTTGATACTTGAAATCTAAAGTTGATTTTCTGTTTCCTTTCGAGATCTTGAAACCCTACAACCCTATCACGTAAGCAACGACGCTTTTCCACTCTCGAAACAAATCTACTTTTGTAAGAATGTCGCTCTCTTTGTTTTACATCGGGATCTCGCAGGTCGGATACTATAACCCATGAATTCACACGTCCCGAGTCATGAAACGGCGAAGTCATTTTAAATTTTCACTCAAGACAGGAGCCAGGGTAAAGTCTTTTAACTCAGTGATTAGATGTCGTCGGGGTTTCGTGCCTCGGCATTCACCAAGTTCAAATTTTTATTTTTAAAGCTCCGATATCCGAGTACACGAGGTTCTTTCAGGCTAACCCTAATCAAGGATTATAGGCAAAAAGGCTAACCATGGTTAAAATCTGTTCTCGACGTTTCGCCACTCGGCACTATCTTTTAGAAAGTTACGGCATCTAAAACCCCGACTCACGAAGTCGCAACGAAATTATAGCATGATTAATTAGTCGCCTAATCTAAGATTTTCTTTCCCTTAATTGAGTCTTAATTATCGCCATCTCGCAGTTTCGCGACTCGACATACAAATCTCTCAGAAACTTGTCTTCAAAGTTCCGAGTCGCGATATGGAAAATAAAGTGATTATGAAATTAATAATGCTCCAAATCGTGATTACCGTTAATTAAGACAAAATCGGTCCTCGCAGTCTCACGAGTTGAAGACTCTAAATGTTAAAAGGAATTGCACGATGCAACGAACAGTGAGAAAGTTATTAACGTTGCTAAGTTTTGATATTTTAAAATAAAGAAAGATATGTCCCGCGCATCGAGGCTTACACATTTCCCAAGGTAGCTATTTGCTCTCCATACTTCGACTGACTGTCAAACCGCCAAAATTTATGACATTAATGGGAAGATAAGGTAAATCTATGTGTAAGATCGGATTTTTTTTACGACATAAGTTTATTTCTAATTTCGAATTGACAGGCTTGTTTTGAAAGGTACCGTTTTTTCAAATATATGCAAGAGCTACGTTTCATTATGCATTTTTCATAGCACGCGGAGCTCATCATTTCTGAGTTAACTACTTTCTGCATGTATACGCAGTTCTATCGAAGCAGAGTGAAAACACAAACTACGGCCATGGCTCCGTGGAAAGAAGCAAAGGTGAATGTCGAAGTCGCAGGACAGGGGTCGGACAATGTCACTGATACTTCACCCCGAAGTGTCGAATCGATCCCCGACTGGTCATTTGTGTCAAATGTTCTACAAGCAGGATTGGTAGATTATTCAGACACACTAAGTACAAGATAATTGTCCAATCTGAGATGCATAGAGTAGCAACCAGGCCACGGTTGCTTCCGTATTATGACATGATCTGGTGGGCGTTGGACCACGTATACTTACCTACCAGGACGATCATGAACAACTAGTGAGTTACTATCAGGACTTTTAGGCCCGAGCATATACAAACCATGTACAAGCTACCTTCTATGTCTGAATATACATATGGTGCCGAGTTCCTAGAGGAATTCAAAGAGAAATACTGCACCCAGTATGACAAAACCTTGCCCAGTTTGATCAAAGATTGGGTTTCACGCTCTGCAAAATTCAGAGCAAATGACCAGGGCATTTATTCTATTGCTTCTTTGGAGCCACAATATAAATATGTGGCCATGATGACATGTCGGCTATTTGGGAGAGAAGACACATCACATTTCTACATCGCGTGGGTGCCTCTCATGTTTCAGGTCGCAGAAGGTTGCTTGTTTAATTGGGAAAAGATGCTCTCAGGCAGTTTGGCCAACAGGGTCACATAGTATCGGGAGCAGAAGGAAAGTGGGAAACCGTCCTCATTTTTCATGTCAGCATATATCATGGACGCGGTATGTTCCATGACACCATTCCCCTTGATGAGCTGGGTTTGGAATCCAACCCAAGAAAAACATGTGCATGAGTATCATGACAAACTATGGGAGAATAAAGCAGAAAAGTTCACATATGAGATTTTTAACTGGGTGATGGTGCCCCTGCATATCGCCATTTTCGGGCAGCCACCACCTCCCATCTCAGACAGCATTGCAACAGTTCTGAGTGGCATAGCGGATTGGTATGTGGAGGCAGAGTTTTTGTATTTCAGAGTTTTCGGGGCTTCTGTTCCCCCTCATGCGCTGCCCTTGTTCATCCCCGACAAGCTGGCTTGTCGAGAGGTCACCTGGCAAACGGTAATTGGAGGAGTAAGAAAATAACTCAAGGGTTACTCAAAGAAGGTATGGCCTTCTTTTCCCATTCGACTGAATTCATATTCTTTATCATATTTCAGGCATGCCAAAGCCAAGGGTACTGCCCTGGAGGACCTAAGTTTGGTCTCCATCGAAGTGAAGAAACATGATCCACAGAGGGTTGTGAGCAGCCATTTGGCTCATTGTGGGCTCAAGATATTTGAGAATGAAAATTCTCCCTAGGACGATGTTTTCCAAGGGGCGAGATCTTATGAAGAAGTGCTAGCCCGGATCCAATCATTAGCACCCGAAGACACAACATCTATATTAAAATTCCAGGAAAATAGACAAAGATGTCTCCCCGTAATGTTGGGAGGTTCGGCTGCTTCCGAGACAAAACAGAAGGATGCTGAAGATTCTCAGGACACAATTTCTAACCTTGGAAAACACCAGGAGGGGGAACAAACAAAGAATCCCAAAGTAGAAGTAAAAACTCCAGGCCCACAAAGGGAACAGAAGCGGGAGACTAAAACAGAGACTTTAGGTACACCAAAGGAGTAGAATCCCGTTGGTACTCCAAGAGAATCGACAAAACAAATAGGAGATCCCATCACCTCGGTCAACCCTTTGCAGTCAGCACAGGGAAATGTCGGCAAGGAATGGATATTTAATGAAGAACTGAGACCCATAAGAGAAGAGGAACTCCCTCCAAATGAGTTCTTTTTTGATAAAAAGAGGAAGGAGGTAGTGAAAAGAGAGTTCTATCAAGAAGGAGAGTCCACTGTGAAAAAATATAAAATCATGACCGATGGCAAAAATAAGAAAAATGACCAACTCACCACTGAAATCATGGGAACGCTAGGGGCATATGCTTCGGCAAATCAATTCTCAGTTGGACTTTTGAATAACCAACTAAAAAGGAAAAATTTCCTAATCAGGACTCTCGAGGCTAGATTGGCCACAGCCGTAGAGAATGTTAAAGGTCAGGCCAGCATGGAGATAGAACAGGCCAGAGTGGCTGACAAAAATGAAAAAGAAATGCTCAATACTAGGCTTGAGCAAGCACAGTTGGTGGTCCGAGATGGTAGAGCGCAGGTGAGCCAACAGAGAAATTTGATTGAACAGTTGCAGGCTCAGGCTGAAATCGTCGAGAGCAGAGAAATAGACATCGACATTTTTAAATCCAGAGCCAATGAGGTTCAGAGAAAAATCTTTTCGGTACAGTAGAATTTACTTGCCAGGATAGGAGAGATCCGGGAGAACTGTCTATTGGTGAATCAGGTGTCTAAGAACCTGACTGCCAGGGAAAGGGAGGCCGAAGTGGCTCGGGTCACTTTCCAGGACGCGATAATCGCCACAAATAACAGGGTTTCGACAGACGGTCTTGGGCTGGCCATCCCTGAAGAAACCAGAGGCAATATTCTTTTGAAAGATTGGGAGAATAATATTTCTCTGGGAAAGGAACAAGTGGAAAAGGTAACCCTCTCTTTAGAAGAAGATTTTAACTCCATAGATGGCGAGCTGTTCGATATTGACAGCTGAGGCGATGCAGAAGCATTAATGCAAATAAATGTGGAACAGATCTCACTCGATCTGAAGGAAAAGGATGAGAGAAATTTGGCTGACATCTCTTAGATAGATACAGTGGACATGGCCAAAGTTGAGAAGCATATGATCAAAACGAGTGCATAGGTAAGTTCCCTCGACATCGTCGATGCACAAATGGGGGACAAGATACAGTAGTTATCCCAAGAATGTTACTTCGCCGAGGCCAGCTGTCAAGTGGAACCTTCGTAGCTCGTATCTCAATTTGTGGAAAGATGTATCGCCTGCACCGAATCCGCACGAAGACAAGCACCTGGCACCAAGTGAAGATAGAGTAGAAGAAAGGGAGTGACTGTGCTCCTCTCGGTTGTAATCGAATTTGTGTAACCGTTGAGATTCTAACTGATCTGTAAAATTGTATAAATATATCATAGAAAGAAAGAGAAAGGGATGGACCTTTTTTTGTGTCGATTGTAATAGAGTTTTTGCATTCGAGAAGTTAATATAAGTAAATATGGAGATTCTCGATTCCATCAAGACTGTGTTACAAGTTTGTTTTTTCATATTTCATGTTTCATTTCATTCCATTATTCATAATTGATGTGCTTCGCTATACTTTAGTACGACCACTACTATAAGGAAAGGATTTAGGTTTTCTGTAATTGTTTATTGTCTTTCCTCTGCACTAGCTATCAGCGGGTGTAAGACCAATCTACACTTTCATAATTCTATATATATTCTTTTCTATGTCAGTTATTTCCTTACTAATTTCCTCTTCTGTTTATATGTGAGTTTTCTCTTTGACAGGAACCTTGCATTATATGCAGCTAAATGTTTTTCTCTCACCTCACACCTTTTGTTAAAATATAATATAGTTATGGGAAAGAGCCTTCAATTTGCATTCCTATTTTATTCTTTAACTGTAAAATTCTCTTTTATTCGACCAAATCGAGACAACATTTAATCTCTCTTTGAATCCTTTCCTACTCTTACTATTCCTCCATGACTGTCACTGCACAAACACAGCCTAATATCGAACCCGGACTATCGAACCAAACGCATATTTCTTTAAACCTTTTTGACATAATCCTTAAAATTGCTAATAACCGGGACGAACTTGAACGTTCATGGGCATCCATTGAACAAGATATAACTACTCAAGAACAGTTGGAAGCTAGACAACGCCAACACATAAATCTTCCCTAGTTTCCTTTACCGAAGGTTAACGTTACCC